>JAHNEJ010000330.1:0-82806 GCA_022559845.1 Amorphophallus konjac
TCTTTTCGTAGTTGGGTAGCACCTTTGAGAGTGTTTTGCCCGGAGAGTAGTGGGACGAGTAATGCAGAGAGAGAGGGCGGAACTTGATGTAAATTTTTTTTGGTTTTTGGAATAAAACACAAGGTTTGATTTGTTTATTTTTCACCTTCGCTTCAGTTACCTGAATCCCTGCACATATCACTGAAACAAACAAATCAGAATTTCTGTTCTGACTTGGCCCCTTGCTCAATAAGCAAATGGTCACTGTGACTGTCCTTGATAACTGGTCAAGGGGCCAAGCCTTTATTTAACGAAGACAATGGAAAGATGCGGTGATGATAAATGCGACAGGCAAGCACACGAATGCAAGCGATATTAAAAATGAGATGATGCACGTAAATGTAATCATGTAAAATTGATTTGTTTTCTTTTTTATATTTGATATTTTTTTTGTTTTATCATAAAAAGATTTTTTTTTTTTTTGCAAATATGTACATTTCTCTTTTCCATTTTTTTGTTTTTGCTTTTATCATTTCGATTGTTTTTTTGTTGCTAACGCCCGGAAAGCACCCAAATGGCACCTAACCTACGTGAGACAGGGGTTTCTTACTAACCTCCCGGGTATCCTAAGTGCACATCTAGGTTGATTTGGGCCTCTAGACCCCTCGAATGACGATCCCGCCGGCTAAGACTTACCCTGATGACAATACCGTCATGCCATGCTTAGGCTCCCAGTTGCTTCCGACCACAGGGATTCACCCAAAAGGTGTTTGAGGTAAATGATTTGCCCGACCCGGGTCTGTTTCCTCACAACTCTAGATGGTATAAGATGGAACACCCTGGAACCCTAACGACCAACCGCGCGACGCTGACCCGGAATCAGACACCGTCGCACCCATAGGTGACGCGCTTGCATTGGCCTAAGCCCGAGGTTAAACAAGAAGACATCAAGGTGGTAAACAGGGGTCTTGACCAGCCAGAAACACGGAGACTCCTTCGCAGCGATAGCTTTTGCTTTTCAAAGTAGGCAACCAAAATGTGTATATTAAAATAAGGTCGCAGACCCTGGGCAGTTTTCACCTTTCAGAAACTCCATCGAACCTTCATCTTTAGAGGGAGAAGGAAGAGTGTACGGGATAAACCTCCTGAGAGGATCGGCAAAGCCGTTAACCCGGTGAGCGAATAAGGGCCCATTAACTCTTTCCTTTCGGACAACTTCGGACCAAATCTCGAGCATTTACATTCCACGGCCCCCCTTTGTGGATTCAGACTTTTTCTTTGAGGGGTTTCGTTTATCGCACCAGGCACGGTCACGACCAGGCTTTTCTCTTGATTTTGATTTTGTATTTCTTTCTGTGAGGGAGATATAGTCGTTTGACGTTTGTGGGCTCCCTCTTCGTATGCCTGCGGGGACACTGCCCTCTTCTCGTGCTCTGATCGATGCTCGAGGAAATGGGTCCTACTCTTGCCTTTGGGGTTTGAGTTTCGGTTTCTCATGCTCAGCATTTTAAGGGCGTCGACTGTCTCATTTGGTCGAAGAGAAAAGAATAAAGATTACAGCTTCCGGAGATCTTCTGGGTGGAGCCCCACCGTAGGTGATGCTACCGATTTTTTTTTGAATAAAATACATAAGTGAGCACATGTTAGCTTCCTTCGAGCGAGCATAGGCCGACGTGGCCGGACAGGGATCTCCACGGTTCTGGCAAGCCAAGACCCGGTGCCTACCAAGCCTTAATGGGCCCTATCCTAACATGAAGGTTAGATGCAGGGACTTAACTACATGGTGACTGCCAGGCATCGGCGTTTTGAATTTTCCATATTTTTAGTGGTTTTCAGTATTTCTTTGTTTTTGATGTTTTTTTATCTTTTCATCATTTTTTTTGTTTTGTGCTAAGGGTAGTATTTCTTAAGATAAAGCCAATTCCAAGGGTGGGATAACTCGGTCCCTTCGGCGTTGATTAGTTTGTAGGCGTTGCCAGGGTACACGGCTTGAATTACAAATGGTCCTTCCCAATTGGGTTGGAGCTTAGAACGCGGCCCTCCAGGTTTGACAAAAATTCTTTTTACGACCATCTCACCGACTTTGAATTTTCTCTCAACGACTTTCTTTTGGTAAAAGCGAGCGAGTCTATTTTGATACACACGCGCGTGTTCGGTGGCGGCCAGCCGCTTCTTATCCAAGAGTTCCAACTAGGCGAGGAGTGAATTACGACGATCATCGAGGAGAAATTCCTCGTCCAATTGTACCCTGAGAGAAGGGATCAGAGTCTCGTACGGGACTACCGCTTCCATACCATAAGTGAGGGCAAATGGAGTCTGCCCGGTGGGGGTATGGATTGAAGTGCGATAGGCTCATAGGGCTTCGATAAGCTTTTCTGGCCAGTCTGAAAACTTACTAGACTCGCAGGTTTTTTTGATGATTTTGAGCAATGTTTTATTGGTGGCCTCCGCTTGGCCGTTACCTTGTGGGTAGTAAGGCGATGAATGATGCAATGCAATCGCGTACCTTTTGCAGAGGTCCTGTAGGTCCTGAGAAATGAACTGTGGCCCATTGTCGGTGACGATTGTGCTTGGGATGCCGAATCTGGCGAGAATGTTCTTCATGATGAACTTGCAGACTGTTGACGCCTTGATTTTCGCGTAAGCTTCGGCTTCGGCCCATTTGGTGAAGTATTCCGTCGCAGTAAGGATGAAAGATTTCTGCTTGGTGAGGGAATTGGGATCACCTAGGGGACCAATGATGTCGAATGCCCACATGGAGAAAGGCCATGGGGAGGATATTGGATGAAGTGAGGAAGATGGTGAATGGATTTTATCGGCATGAAGTTGACACTTGACACACCTACGGACATAGACAGCACAATCTTCTTCTATAGTGGGCCAATAAAAGCCTTGGCGAATGATCTTCTTGGCGAGCATCTGACTATTTACGTGGCCACCGCACACACCCGAGTGCGTCTCTTCTACACATTTCCAAACCTCATCGTCACCAAGACATCTTAACAGAATACCAGTAAGGCTCCTCCTATAGAGTAGACCTCCAACCAAAGTATATTTCTGAGCCACCCTTCTTATGGCTTTCTTGTCCTCTGCGGTGGCCCCTTCAGGATAAGACTGATCTTGGCAGTATTTGACAATTTCATAGAACCATGGTTTCTCTTCATCAGCCAGTTCTTCTTCGGCCTCTGCCAACATGATTTCCCTCTTTTCAAGGATATCTTCCTGCAGGATCTTCCTTGCTATCCTGTCTTTGATGTTTACGTAGGAAGCATCATCGATTGCAGGAGCATGAAGTTTGTAAATGGAAATGGACTTAAACCATCTTCCTATAGGGAACCTTATGGATGATGCCAACGAGGCGAGGGCATCGATGAGAATATTCTGATGACGAGGGACATGAACAAAGATCAGTTTGGCGAACAGTTTGGCAAAGGCAGCAGTGAGTTCTTGGTATGGCTTGAGTTTGGGATCGCGAGTGCGATACTTAGTGAGCACCTGGCGAAGGATGAGTTGACTATCACCTACGACTCGCAACTCAGTGATACGAAAAGAATGGGCGAGTTCTAGGCCAGCTAGAAGAGCTTCATATTCAGCTATATTGTTGGTGACTGAAAATTTGAGCTGATATGCCAACGGGAATGTGAGACCTTCAGGCGACAGGAGGGCGACGCCGATTCCTCTCCCTTGAGAATTCAGAGCTCCATCAAAATATAGTGTCCACATTGGCTCATCTGATTGGTTGATGGACATTAGTTCCTCATCTGGAAACTCTGATTGGACGGGATCGAACTTGGGAAGAGGATGGTGAGCGAGATGCTCGGCTATGGCATAGCCTTTAATCGCCTTTTGCTGGATGTAGGTGATGTCGAACTGAGAGTGAAAACTTTGCCAGCGTGCTAGCCTATCCATAAGGATGGATTTCTCCAGAAGGAATTTGATAGGATTCATTCGAGCAATCAAGTGGACCTCGTGAGCCAAGAAGTAGTGCTTCAATTTCTGCACCACCCAAACGAGGGCAGCACAGGTTTTCTCCATGACGGTGTACTTCTGCTCACAGGGATTGAGAAGTTTAGACAAGTAATAGGTTGCCCGTTCCTTGCCTTCTTCATCAGCTTGTGCGAGGACGGCTCCCACGGAGTCATCCAAGACTGAGACGTAAAGGATCAGAGGTTTTTCTGGTTTGGGTGGAATGAGAACGGCTGGACTAGCCAGATATTCCTTCAACCCTTCAAAAGCTTTCTGACATTTAGAATTCCAGGGGAATTCTACTCCTGGCTTGGTCAACTCGTAGAGAGGTCTACACATTTGTGAATGTTGAGACACAAACCGACGAATAAACTGCAACCTCCCGATTAAACCTCGGACTTCCCTTAAATTCTTGGGAGGTGGCATATCCCTGATAGCCTTGGCTTTGTCGGGATCAATCTCGATCCCTCTTTTGCTCACAATGAACCCCAGCAATTTACCCGACGACACACCAAACACACACTTTTTCGGGTTCATTTTCAATTGGAACTCTCTTGACCTTTGCAAGACCTTAGCCAAAACTTCTGGATGTTCCATCCTGGTCCTTGATTTCACCAATAAGTCATCCACATACACTTCCAGATATATGTGCATCATGTCATGAAATATGGCCATCATCGCTCTTTGGTAAGTAGCTCCAGCATTCTTTAACCCAAACGGCATGACCACGTAACAATATGTTCCCTAAGGGGTAGTGAATGACGTCTTTTCCTGATCCTCTTCTGCCAAGCGAATTTGATTGTATCATGAAAATCCATCCATGAAAGAGAGGGTTTCGTAGCCTGCCGTGTTATCAATCAGCACATCAATGTGAGGTAAGGGAAAATCATCCTTTGGACACGCGCGGTTAAGGTCCCGGAAGTCGATGCAAATCTTGACTTTCCCATCTTTTTTCATGACCGGGACAATGTTCGCCACCCATTGAGGATAAAGGACGACTCTAATGAACCTGGCTTTGTGGAGCTTATCGACCTCTTCTTTCATTTTCAAAGCCATCTGAGGGTGGAAACGCCTTAACCTTTATTTTACCGAGACGGACCCTGGTTTTAGGGTTAAACGGTGTTCGACCAAGGTTGAATCCAGACCCGGCATATCCTCATAGCTCCATGCAAACGTGTCCTTATATTCCTTGAGAACCTCAATTAATGCCTCTTCTTCAGAGGGTGGTAGGTTGTCACTTATGAGGATGATCCTAGGGTCTTCCTCAGTTCCCAAGTTGACTTCTTTGGTGGATTCTTCTACGGCGGTTGACGGCTCGTCGAATCTCCTCATTCCACTAGCGTATGCGCCTGCCGCATCCTCATATTCTTCACCCTCATCTTCAGTGGGGCATTCTTCATTCGTGATCTCGTAGACTCCATACCCTTCATCAGATACACAGTCGCCCTCGCATTCTATTTCGGGTAGCTGGATGGGATTTTCTAACAACTGGGGGATGACAAGAAGGGCCTGACACCTGGCGGCCAAATCCAGAAGGAATCGACGAGGGATCTGCCTACCCTTGGATTTCTTCCTAGGTATTACCCTTGGTCTATCATTCCTAGATTGACTGACAATATTTACAGAAGAAGAGGAAGACGAAGAGGATGGTGTAGAATGTACAGGAGAAGACCCCTCATAGGGGGGGTAGAAAAGGTCGCTCATCGGACCTTGGACGGGTGGTCCGCAAGGCGGTACGCACCCGTGGGAAATGTAGGAGGTTTCCTCAACGAAGATGTGTTGTTGGGGAGTTTGAAAATTGACGTTTTTTTTTCGTTTTCATTTTTAATGACAAAGCAGTGAAAAGAGATTGGAGGGGAGAGAAAAGGGGTTATGGCTAGAGGATTGTGAGGCTCATAGAGCAGATCGTGGTTGAAGACCTGGCGCGGGTTGAAAAGCCTGCGCAGGTATGTAAGCAAAGAAGGGGACCTGGGAAGATCATCAGACAATTGTCTGGCCCAGGAAGAAGATATCAGCAAAGGCTGAGACGAGTGGATGGAGAGGATGGCAGCTAGTGAGCCGTCGACGGCAATGTTGAGGACGGATGAAGATCTGTCGATGACAGAGTCCTTCTGCCGAGGACGAGGATAGTTTGGAATCTTGGCAAGAGTGGTAATATTCTCTGGTATTTCGGAGATCAATGGTGGTCCTTCAAGCTGTGGAGATGAGAACATCCTTTCCAGTGCAACGGAAATGTCTCGTATGTCGAACCATTTGTCCCACTCGCATTCCGGATCCTTGATCTTGCCTCTTTTGGTGATCCTCGGACATTTTTCAGCCAAATATACAGCATGTGATCCCCCATATGCTTCTCGTGGGTGATCTCCCATCTGAACAACGGGTCCTCTGTTGAAGTGGTTTGATAGAGTCCACGTGAGAGGCTTCCAATCTACCTTGAACGGTCCTTTGAAGCCTAGGCCAAACCTGCGGTTCGGCCTAATTTCCTTTAGCGGTTTGAGGATACCCTGTAATTGTGCGCTCAGACCTTTTCCCTGTTGATAGCCGATGTTCCTCATAATCTCCCAACCTTTGGAGTGAAAAGGGAGACATGATGTTGTGGTTGTCCTGACCGGCTCCTTTGGTGCTAGTGGAACATGAGATGGATCACGTACGTCCAGCAGTGACAATATGGGCCGATGAGACGGCCAAACAGAAGGCAGAGAGGTGTTGATAGCATCCACTGTGTGAAGGACAGGTGTACTGACCACTTTAATAATTCTCCCATTGTAAGGAAACTTCATGCACTGATGGTTGGTGGAAGGCACAGCGTCCATGGCTTCGATGTAAGGGCGACCCAGTATAGCCTTAAATGTGGGGTCCATGTCGAGGACATGGAATTCCGTGGGAATTGACATGGGGCCTAGTTCTGCCTTCAGAATAATCATCCCCTGCGGTGGCCTTTTGCTATTGTCATAAGCCGTGACCGTGATCGAGGAAGGTCTTATTTGTTCCTCGTTGACCCCACACAACTGAAGAGTGCTCATGGAGATCACATTTATGGATGCACCCGTGTCCACAAGACACGGGTTTATGGATACCCCATTAATTTTTATTGAAATGCACAATGCATACTTCCGAGCTTCCTTGGGAGCGAGCTCGTAGTTGTGAAACATGATGGCTGGTTGTGTGTCTGTTGGGGTCAGGACGGTCGAAATCTTCTCCACGGGGAGGTCTTCATTAACCATGACCTTTTGAAGATATTCCATCAAGGCCGCCTGGTGGGATGTGGATCTTTGAAGTAGCTCTAGGATGGAGATCCGAGCAGGCGTCTTGTCCAAATGTTTTAATAGGTCATACTGTGTTCCAGGGATAGCTCTTTCTGGTTGTTCTGCATCATCCTTCTCTGGCTGAGATTGCTCGGGATTCTGACTATTGTGGGGGAAAACCCTGTGGAAAATCCTTCCACTCCGGAGCACCATTGCCTGCGGCTTTTGTACCTCTGTGGGGGTAGCAGTGGGTTTTAACAGGGGTTTGAGGGGTAGTAGTGGAGGAATGGTTGATGAAGCAGGGGTGATGATGGGAGCAGGGATTCTGATGAGGGGTTTCTTAGGTGGAGGCATGGCGGAGGTAGAGGGGATATTGCGCGGATTATGAAGGATAAGGGGTTTAGAAGGTGGCGGCGGAGGCAAAGTGGAAGTGGGTAAGGTTTGAAACGGGTAATGGTTTTGAGGTGGATGATGGTTGATGAGTGGTTTTGAAGGCATTAGTGGTGATGTGGTGGAGAAAGACGGGGTTATGTATGGTTGACGGATGATAAGGGGTTTAGAAGGCGTAGGGATAAATGTGGTAGAGGTGGATGGTAAAGTGGGGGAGTGGGAGAAGGTGAGAGGGTGTGAAGGCGTAGTAGAGAGTGTCGGTTGATAGGAGGTCGGGGTGCAGATGAGAGGGCGTAATGGTAGTGGAAATGGTGAAGGCGATACTAACGCGGGTTGATGAGAGAGAGGTGCTACCCGGGCAAGGTGAGGGGGGTGCATGACGATAGGGTTGGAGGTAGAAAGAATGGAGGTACTTTCCTGGTGCCACACCTGCTCTCTCCCGACTTCCGGGAAGGAGGAGATGGGGTTAACCTGATGATTGGGCTGTTGGTGCTCCGGTAATGGATTCTGGATTATTCCCATGTCGGGTTGTTGTTGTGGGGCCTGCTGAGGCTGCTGTTGTTGTTGTGGTTGATGCTGCTGTTGTAACTGCTGCTGTGGCCTCTGAGGAGGTCTCCTAGCCTTGAGAGCCGCGACGTACCGTCTCATCTCATCCCAATCTATTTGATGTTCATCATTCATATCATGGATGTAATCTTTGAAATGGAAGCAGTAATCTACTGTGTGTCCCGGCTGCCTGTGGTAGACGCAGTATTTAGAGGTATCAACATTGGGGGGCCACGCGGGCCTTTCTCTGGGTAGGGTGAGTTGGTTTGATGCCATGAGGGCATTAAAAATGTCTGCTAAGGTTTCCGGCAATGGTGGATAGTAGGCTCTCTTGGGACCGAGCGGCCTCCTTTGTTGCTGTTGGGGACCATAGTTCCCCGGGGGTGAAACTTGGTTGTACTGAAGCGGTGGTTGTTGTTGCTGAAGTTGTGGTTGTTGTTGCTGGGGTTGGCGTAATGGAGGCATATTATCCTGGGGTGGATTATTTTGGGGTGGAGGACGAAGAGGGAAAGGACCCGGTTGAAGGGGAAGTCGGGGCATTTGTGGAGGCCTTGGGTTGACTGCATAGTTGGCATTGTTGACCGCACTGACTTGCTCATTTGTTACGACCCCTTCTGTGGCTCCGCCCGGGACACCAGCGCCTATCTTTCTAACCACTTTGGGCTTCGGTGACTCAAACATGTTCATAATGGGGGAGTCTTTTAACTGGGTTTGGATGTACCGGGCCCTTTCATAGAGTTCCTCCATTGTAGTAAGTTTATTCATGGCCAGGACATGTCTGAACTGTGGGGTTGCATTAGACACAATCATCTTCACTTGTTCGGGCTCGGAGAGGGTATCCCTTATTCTTTCCGCCAGAGACCTCCATCTATCTGCATATCGGACAAAATCCTCGTCGGCCTTCATCTTTTCGGCCACTAGGTCGGTAATGGAGAGTGAGGGACCGACCCTATCCCTATATTTCTGCAAGAACCTTCTCTGCACTATTTCAAAATTCTCGGCCTCGCGGGGCTCCAGAGAATAGAACCACTCAAGCGTGGGACCATCCAATGATCTCCGAAAGAGGTATGCCAGGGACCTCTGATCATTTTGCCAGTAGGAGGACTCATACATGAAGTCCTTGAGGTGAATGAAGGGGTTGCCGGTACCATTGTACCTGCGGTACGTGGGCATTTCGGAGGGGGGAAGATGAATGACGGGAAGGATTGGCAAAGCAACCTCCGGGGTGGCTTTCACGTCCACCATTCTTCTCAGATTTTGAAACTGCTCGTCCATGCGGTTGAACCTATTGAGGAGCGATTGGGCGAGCTCCTCTGGAGGTGAAGGTGGCACTTGCCACTGGGGGAGAAACTGTCTCCCAGAGACTTGAGGGGGAAACCCCGAATGAGAGGGATCTGTCGGACCACCGATAGTTAGCCCTGGCTGAAGTGGTGTGTGGGGAACAACGGGAGTTTGAGATTGTGACGGGAACTGGAATGAGGGTGGTTGTTGGCTCGCTTGACCTTGAAGCGAGGGAGACTGGATGGCTTGCGCCAATGAGGGAGATGGAATGGCCTGCACGGACTCTTGGAGAGGTGCGATGGCCGGAGTTGATTCCTGGGGCGTGGGGGAAATAGATTTCCCTTTTAGAATGGCCTGGAAGGCCCGGAGCTGTTCAGAGGTAAGCTCCGTGTTGGCGAGGACGCCTAGTAAGGAAGTGATATCCTGTTGCAGGGACGTGTCCCCGGCAATAACCGGCACCTCATGAGAGGGGTCATGAGAAGGACCCGAGTCCATAGCATAGACTCGCGGGTCGGCTGTCAAACCACGGCTAGGGTGGTTCTCCTCAAAAGACTCGTGAGACATGCTCACAGTTTTCCCAGAACGCAAAAACATACACTAGCAAGTAGGTAGCAGAGATTATCAAACAAGTGGATGCCTTTACGCCCTTTTTTGTGTTTTGATTTTGATGATTTTTTTTTGTGTTTTTAACGAGATCCGAAGTTCACACAAAATGGGGACCCTAGTTTATTTTTGTTTCACCGCCGTGTCAACTAGGGTCTCTCGTCTCACCACGAATGAAATGACTAACTCCGGGGAACTTCAATGATACAACCGGCCCAGTGAACGAAGAGGAGATTCTTCGATGTCGGGGACTTACGGAGGTCCCAGTGTAGGAGATTCTAGTCCGTTGAGAGGAATTCCCAAACGGAGAGTCCTTCCTTCATCGGGAAAGGGTGATCCTCAAAGAAATGAAAAAAGGATAGAAAAGAGGAATGGATGTATGCAATGGAATGCTGACATATATATAGAGTAAGAAAACAACAGAAATAACAGACATATAAGAAACAAACAACGAATCACAACTGATAGTGCTGCCGTGAGCACAATGGGGGCGCGCGCGGGCGCGAAGGTGGAGAGGCACGGGTGGTGCCGAACTTGCAAGGGTAGCCGAAAGGAAGCAGTAGGGTCCCACCGTGATCACCAATCTGTGAGCGACGTCACGCGGTTCGGGGAAGAGCGGAGAGGACGCGGAGAGCGCGCGGGCTCCTTCTTTTTTGTTTTGTTTGCTGCAACACAGAAATGAGAGGAAAGAGAGAAGGGGCTACCACGGGAGATTGCTCCGGCGGGGCGAGCAGGACAAGTGTGATATAGCAAAATATGGGGGTTAAACGGCCATAGCGGGAAGTGACTCGCCGCGGCCTCGGGGGACAGGAATGGTGCAAAAATTAAATAACAAAAATTGAAACGGCCATTGGGGAAGTGACTCGCCGCGGCCTCGAGAATATGAGCAGATAATAAGATGACAGAATATGAAGAGAATACAAAGAGCGGAATTTAAACGGCCATTGGGGAAGTGACTCGCCGCGGCCTCGATGATAGGAGCAGAATATAACAGAATATAAAGAGAATATAAGAACGGAAATTTAAACGGCCATTGGGGAAGTGACTCGCCGCGGCCTCGATGATATAAGCAGAATATAACAAAACATAAAGAGATTATAGGAATAGAAATTTAAACGGCCATTGGGGAAGTGACTCGCCGCGGCCTCGATGATATAAGCAGAATATAACAAAATATAAAGAGAATATAGGAAACAGAAATTTAAACGGCCATTGGGGAAGTGACTCGCCGCGGCCTCGATGACAAGATGTGATCGCCAGGGGTCAAAAGACCCAAAAATAAGAAAGTGATCGCGCCTACCTCAAGAGCGGGAGATGGCGGGTTGCTTCTTCCTCTCCCTTCGGCCGGCCGACGGAGAGGGCTTTCCTCGGTTACCCTTGTAAAACAACGACAAACAAAATAACAAGTGGATTAGAAAGATGAGTGTGTAGTATTCAAATCCTTGCAATAAAAGTAACGAAATGATGGCAAGACACACACCTGGTTGGTGTTATCTTTTAAACCCCTCTTGGACTCGAGTAGGAGAAAAATGAGATGATGGATGCAAGAAGTATAAGAGAAGAGGCGCCCTTGTGAAGGGGGATAGAGGATGCAGTATGATGAATGTAAAGAACTATGAAGAAAAAGGGGAAGAAAAGGCTTATTGGATGAGTCGAAGGTGAAATCCGGCGGAGCTCCGGCAGCGTGGGGACGACGTGGAAGCGCGGTGGATGAAGACGACCTTCCTCTCGCGAGCGTGAGCACCCGAGAAGTCGGCAGAACCTCCACCTACAAAAGAACCCACGGGTTAGAAAATGACTCCGTAGCCTCTGGGCTCCGGCAGCCTATCGGATCACTTCTTAGCTCCCCCAGAACTGAGGGGGTGGGCCTCTATTTATAGAGCTACGGAGGGTGGAGGCGTCCAGGACCCTGGACACCTCCATCAGGGCCGAAATAATATTTTATTCTATTTTTATATAATTTTTTGGAATACTTTTGTGGAGGCGTCCAGGGTCCCGGACGCCTCCAACATGTCCACCGAAAATCGACGACGGCCGCACGCGGTTTGGCACAACGCGTGGTTTTGTGAGCGGCGCCTCGTGATTCAGAAATGGGCGCGTCCAGCTGTCTGGACGTCTCTATAATTTGGATTTTTTCACACACGACAAACCGTCGTTCGGTAGCCGGCGCCCGTGAGGGTTTTTATGGGGGCGTCCAGGGGCTTGGACGCCTCCAAAATTATATTATTTTTTATTTTTCTTTTGTCTTTTATGCCAAGGCTGGCATTTTTATTTTTTTATTTGTTTTTATGGAGGCGTCCAGGGACCTGGACGCCTCCATTAATATATATATATTTTTATTTATTTTTTGTTTTTGTATGCCAACTGGCATTTTACACTTATTTTTTATTTTTGTTTTTATGGAGGCGTCCAGGGTCCTGGACGCCTCCATAAATATATATATATTTTATATTTTTATATTTGGTTTTGGGCCCTGAGAAAAGAATAAAACAAATTAAAATCATGGGGGCGTCCAGGGGCCTGGACGCCCCCATTAAGACCCACCCGGGTCCTTAGATCGGGCGTCGGCGGCCGCCCGACAGATATCCTTCTTGATTCCGGAACCTCCTGATGCGTTCGACTGGTGTTGATGTCGTCCGAATGCCGTGACGAGACGATTCCGGATGCCGAAAAGGGCGGAAGAAGACTCAAGAAAAGGAAGCACTCAAGTGATTCAAAACGCGTAAGCCGTGGCGGGGTGTTGTATAGTAATATGAGATTTTCTCAGGAGACGTCAGGAATGGCGTGTCTACAGTCGTCTGGGGTTTCGTATGGAAATCGATCATCTGTCGCTTTGGCATCCACCGAGTGATAGTGAGCGATAATGGGCGGCAATTTGACTCTCGGTACTTCCGAGACAGATGCGCCGACCTAAATATCCGCAACCACTTCACTTCGGTCGCCCACCCTCAGGCCAACGGGCTGGTTGAAAATGCCAACAAGACCATCTTGAAGGGCATAAAAACCAGACTCGGCAAGGCTAAGGGTAGCTGGCTCGAGGAACTGCCTAGCGTACTATGGTCGCACCGAACGACCCCCAGGATGGCAACCGGTGAGACCCCTTTTCAGCTGGTATATGGCACCGAAGCCGTCGTTCCGTTAGAGATTGCCAATCCGTCTCTCCGAGTGATCAGCTTTTCGCCCGAGGCAAACGAGCAGAAGTTGCTCGAGAACCTCGACCTGGCAGACGAACTCCGAGAGATCGCGAACGTCCGAGCTACGGAATACCAGCGCCGCTTCACTCGGTACTACAACACCAAGGTCCGAGGCAGACAATTCCAACCAGGGGACTTCGTCCCCAGGAAGACCGAAGCCTCTCGACCACTGGAGGCGGCGGGTAAGCTATTCCCCAACTGGGAAGGCCCCTACCGAGTGATCGAGACGCTCGGGAAAGGTGCGTACAGGTTAGCCACAATGGAAGGGGAACTCATTCCCCGAACATGGAACGCAACCACACTACGTAGATTTTATTTCTGAAAACTGTATCAACAAATCGGGTAAAATAAACCCCCTTTTTACATTCATTCAAGATAACTGTTGGTACATCAGAAAGGCAACTTCCGATACATTACATAGTGAAAAGCAAAATCCATCTAGCACCACGGCAAACGGCCATCGCCCTGCCGACCCGGTCTTGACCTTCTCGCATCCAGCCACTGACTCTGCCTCGCGTAGAAACTGGCTCGGACAAGAGATGGTCGACCCAGTTGGCTCGGGTGGACCGTGACAAAGGTGACAGAGGGACAGCAAGGAGAAGGCCACCTTTCACGCGAGGAAGGCTACCTTCCAAGTTGGCAACAACCTGGAAAAAGGAGCACCGTGAAGGTCTCCTCTCTGCCAAACTATCAACTCTTTGGAGGCGAACAGAAAGTAAGCAGCCCCCGAAGAGTGAAAGAAATGAAGAACAAAAGAGAGAGAAAGAGGCTGCGGACAGGGGTGAGGAAGGAGCTGGAGCCACCTCCTCCCCTCCCACGGAGGGGAATGGCGGCCGGCATCCCTAACTCCCCCATCCGCCCTCCATCTCGGCATCCGCCCGGAAGCCTCGCCGGAGCCAAGAGGAGGCAAACGGCGTGCCCCCGCACTTCGAAGCCCTCTCCAGATCCACGCGGCGACCGTCGGACCCGTCTCATGCACGCGCGGCGACCGTGGGACCCGACCGATATTCCAGGACAGCTGGAACCGGCCGCTCCCCGTCGTCTGCAGCGTCATCTTCTGAAGGGTCCTCCATGCTCCGATCGCGGCGGCGCAACGCAGAGCGAAGACGAGGGAATAAGAGCAGACCACCGGCGAGAGTCCTAAGTGTTAAGAGGGAAGGAGCACCCTTCGGTCTTTTTTATAGGCCAAGGGAGGCCACGCGCCTTAAATGACTCCCCCCTCGAAAACACGCTACAGGACCTCCCCTGGAAGGTCACCTCCAATTCCTCGGCCCCCGCCCTAGCGGGATTCGCGAAGCGCCTCGACTTTCAAAGCATGGTGGAATGAAAGGACGCCCCGCCAGAAGTCTCCCGAATCGGCATGCGAAAACGGCGCAAAGAATATCGGCACTTTCCAACTGCCACCGATACGCCAGCCAAATCACGGCAAAGATAGCGATCAAATAAAGTAAGTCCTTTATTACCTCCCATAAAGAAGTCCTCTTACAGAAGGAAAAATAGATAAAAAAGGGAAGGGGCAAAATAAAGTAAAATACATCAGGCCTCGGGCCCACTTTGAAGCTCAGGAACAGCAGTAGGGGACGCGTCACCCCCGGTACCTTCGGTGACGGCCAGCCCGGACACTGACCTCGCCTGTACGAGAACTGTCCCGATCGTGAGCCCTCCTGGAGCCTCCGGAGTTGGTGACTCCGCTGGAGGTGACTCCTCCGGTTCTTCCCCGGCCGAAGATGAAGAGCTGGAAACTGACTCGTCCGAGTCATAACTCTGGCCGTAAGGAAAATCGCCCCCGGCAAGGTGTTCATTGGCATAGCTCATCGCCCGGCGATAGCCCTGCCTGAATCGCTTTCGAGCACCCCGGCGGAGCGCTACCTCGTAGTAGGGTAGGGCAGCTTCAATCAGGTCGGCCGAGTAAGCTTCCGAGCCTTTGTAGCGCTCGATCGCCTCCGCCTCGACCTGCCCGTCCCGAGCCCGCTCCGCCTCGGCCGCACGCTCTTCCGCCCTCGCCAGACGCTCCTCTAGCTCGGTCATCCTCCGCTCGGCTTCGATCGTCCGACCCTCCGCCCGGCCTCGGTCCGCCTCGGCCTCAGCGCGAAGGCGCTCCGCGTCCTCCGCCCGATCCTGCAGCTCACCGCGCTCAAGCTCCCAGAGGCCATCTAGCTCGATGTGACGTTGACGCTCGTCTTCTAGACGTTTGCTCTTCCTCTCGAGCGATTCTTGGGCCCTTGCTAGCTGCTCGGCCAGCGCCTCGGCTTCCCGTCGGCTCGACCGCGCCAACTCCCTGAATGCGAGGAACTCCCGCCGGAGCCCCTCATGCTCCCCCTCGAGCCGGGATAGTTTTCCCTTACATCCACCAAGGGTCCAGGCGAGCCTCGACCGTTCCGCCTCCGTCCGGGCGTGCGCCTCCGCCATCACGGCCGCTGTCCAAGCTATGACCAGGTCGCCCTCCATCAAGACATCAAGGACCCCGGCGAGAGTGCTGCGCCTTTCTCCCCCCCTCGTCCTCTCGGCGATCGACCGGCAGAGCTGGTACAAGTCGCCCGAGATACCGAGCCTGACCAGAGGTTCCGGCAAAGGGGACTGCTCCACCCTGGGCACCCCGCCAGAAGACCCTGTTCGGGCAGCGAAGCTGACCGCCCCCCGCGCCACGGTCGGTTGGGGTTGCAACGCCTCCCCGGGCGAACGCCCACCCTCGACCGGCGCCGCGGGATCAACCGCACCAGAAACTGCCGGCACTTGGGGTTGCGACGCCCTCGCGGGCGAACCCCCATCCGCGCCGACCGATCCCTCGGTCCCAGCGCCGGCCACACCGGCATCGGCCCCCTATGCCCCCACAGGGGGGAGAGCCGACCCGTCACCTCCCTCTGAGGGGCCCCTGGTCTCCTCGGCCCCCTCTCGCCCGGCGGATGGGAGAGCCAGCCCGGAGGGGTCGGCCCCATCCCCCCCCCCCCCCCCCCCGAGGGGGGAGCGCCGCCGAGCCAGAATCGCCCCCAACGGCGGTAGGAAAACCGGCTTTCTTGGCCCTTTTCCTGGCCTTCGCGGCCTCCCGCAGTTTCCCCGCCAGGGTATCCTTGCGCTTCAGGCCGGTCGATCGAGAAGACCCCTCGGGGGCCGCCCCCTTGCCCTTATCTCGGGCATGGACGCAACCCACCGGGGCATCAGGCTCATCGACTGCCGAGTCATCTCCCAGATCGATGACCTCGGCCGCCTCCTCCAGAGGCTCCCGCCTCACGTCTGCAAAAAGAAGCCCCGGTCAGGAGGAGGAAAAGAGCTACCACCCCCGAAAAAGAGCCTCAAGAGCTGTACCTGTCGACGTCAACCGCGAGAGAAGACACCGTTCGATATTCTCCGGCGTCACCAGCTCCTCGGTCGATTGACGGTTCTCCAGCAGACGGGCAGCCTGCTGCTCCACGTGGGGAGGGAACTCCTCCTGGCGAGGGGGCAGATTCGGGTGAAAGTTGGGCGAGGTCCGGCATCTCCAGATCTCGTCCGTCGCCACCGCCTTCACCCAGAAGAATTGGGTCTTCCACCCCTTGTGCGAGGAGTCCTTCGCCGCAAGCGAGATGCAGCTCCTATCCCTCCGCGCCTGGATGAAGTAGAAGCCTTTCCCCGCCAACGGGTGCACTTTCAACTCAAAAAAGAAGTGGAAGAGGTCCAAGGAAGGAAAAATGTCGTGCTGACGACAAAGAATCCGGAAGGCCGAGAGCAGCAGATATGAATTGGCCACCAACCGAATAGGCGCCAACCGGAAAAAATTAAGAAGCTGCAGCACGAAAGGATCGAAAGGGAGCCGAAATCCACTCTTCCAAGCCAGAAGGAAGGTGCAAATGAGCTCATCACGATCATCCAGACTCGTCTCGTACGGAGTGGCGGCAACAAAGCTGTATCTGAGAGGCAGGCGGAAACGATGCTCCAGCCTCCGCACCTCCGCTTCCCCCAACTCACTACAGTTGGGGACGGGTTCCCGCCTCACCGGCACAAGCTCCGGGCTCTGATCTGCCATCGAGTCAGGAGGAGATCCCTCGTACGAGCTCAAAGACTCCGGGGGAAAAGGAAGTTGCCGGACCGCCTCTACGGTTATCCTCGCCAACTCCTCGAACGCCGCCGCAAGGCTCCGCGTCTCCGCTGTGCTCTCACGGCGCATCAAGAAGTAAGGAAAGCCTAAAACCCTGGAAGCCTAGAACGATGAACAGTGCCCCCTAAAAACCCCTGAGGGTGGCGACGTGCCGTTCCGTGCTCCGAGAAAAAGGGGGGCCCCTTCATTTCGAATCCGTCAGGATCATCATTACGGGCCTCGGCGACCGCTATAAGCGGCTCCATAACGCCAACGGAATTCCACCCACCTGAGCCACGCCAGTCCAAAGCCTCGAAAAAATGCTCATCCGAGCCTCCTTGGCTCGGGAGTAGGAGGGGGACAAGTGGAGAGAGGGATTTTCGCAGCCCACCACAAAGGTAGCCCAACAAGACCCACAAGGTCCAACCAGGCGAGCCCACCCGAGTGATAGCCCACAGGGCCCACTTAGGGAGAAAAGCCCAATAAATAAGACTCGAGGAACTAACTCTCCCTGGCGGCCTTCTAGGCTCGGAGGGCCCGAGACAACGGTCAGGTCCCAAGGAAGGTCCGGCCTAAAGCCCTCTCCCTGTCCGAGAGAGATAGGCTCCAGCCGACCTATCCGACCCCACCCTCGCCGGGCCATGCCTATCGCTCGGACATGAGCTAGCATCCCCGAGGCTCGGTAAGGCCGGTTGATTATCCACAGGTGCAGCCATTCAGAGTCCTCCGCCAGCGGGAGAGTCAGGGGAGCCGCCGGACTCGGAGGGGATAACGTTCCCACGATCAGGCTATGAAAGCCCCCGTTAAAGACGTAACTCCCGCCGGGAACCCCTCAGCTTACAGGACTCCTGAAGGCGGCGCACTATTTAAGCAAGGGATACCCTCCGGAAGAAGGTAAGATGAACTGAGCATTCACACACCCTAAGCTCCTGAGCACGATTCGCTTCACCCTCTGGTGGAGAGGATTCTCGCGCATCAACTCTCTCCTCCCCCCATTATTGCTTCCACCATAGCTCTACTGACTTAGCCATCGGAGGGTTTTCCCCCAGAGAGATCCCCTGGGCCCTCTGATACGTTTCCCTCTCTTGCAGATTCATCTTCTGGTGATCCATAGCCCGCTCAGGACCCAGCGCGAGATCTCGCCTCTTCAATATATATATATATATATATATATATATATATCAGGAAGAATCATGAGAGTGATCTGGTCACTGCTTCAGGTTCATAGTGCAGATCGCGGTTGGTCGAGAACCGCCATATGGAGGTAGCGATCTCTGTAGGACCGCTATCTGTCCGTCACCAACAGAAGCAAATCCTAGCTTGCAGGGTCTGTTTCTTTGGCAAATAAAGATGAAACTAATAGGAAACTGAAGGAAAAAGCATGATAACATGTAAATAAAGCATGAAAAAGGTAGGTGATCAAGGGAAGTTGTTATCTTTTGATTAAGGTTACATGAGCATCATGAGTTAAAAATCTTATTGCGCAGTCATGGAAAACTGGAAATTCTCCGTGTAGAAAGCATGAAATCGAGGGATAGGAGAGGGCTTTTGTTCCTAATATGATGTTTATGCCAATCACGAGATAACCTACCTCTGGGATAGTCCCTAAACTTCAAATTTCTCGCCAGAAGAAGGCTCTCGTTCTTGCGCATCCTGCGTGGAACCAGCGACTTCCGATCGTTTTAACTCTTTGACCGCTTGATCTCCTAACACGAAATTTAGAGGGACGTTAGAAGACATTAAGGGGAACAATAAACCCTAAGGCCCTCTTTGTTATTGGATTAGGATATCAGATTTTATTATCTGATGAGAGAGAGTCGTGTGGGCTCCACACGCTCCTCTCACACACATAATACTTACCCGGGGTTGGGTACCAAATTCGACTTTCTGAGGTCGAATGTGGTATCCTACCCGATTTTCAAAGAGCACCTAAAGGAAGAACTTAAAACAACGACGTCTTGCCTCTGCTACGCACGATCCCAAATTAGGGTTCGCGCAAGTCGATCTGGATCCTATTTATAGAGAACGACCTAGGGCTAGGGTTTTAGTTTGAATTAGGATCCTTATTGGAGGTAGAGTCGATCCCTAAGAGTCCTGGATAGGTTTTTCTTGTTAGATAGCATCGAAGCATAGCGAATTTCGTGGATAAAATCTGATCTTTATGTGTTTTATCTCTTTCCATTTTCGGATGAAGGTAGCAGTTGAGGGACGACCACTATCATCAGAACGCGGTCGCGCGACTGACCGTGACCTTGTCTGGCTTTCTGAAAATTGAGTTTGATCTTAACTTCACTTCTAATTATCTCCTATTTCCCTATTTATCCATCTTAATTAGAAAAATACTCCCTAGTACGGCTCTAGGGATTGTGTTTGGGCCAAAGGACTTAGTTTTTGGGTTTAAGGTCTATTTTAAGTGGGCTTAACCATTTAGGGCCTCTTTGTTAATCGAGTGCGGATGCCGTGTTCGATCCCAGGAGGTCGAACACGCCGCTCGGGCTGGGTTAGTGGGGAGTGTGTGAGGGAGAGTGTGGGCCCCCCGCCAATTTCTCTCTCATCTGGTTAGATAGCCGGCCGACAATTCGATTAACAAACCGGGCCTTAGTTAATAGGTGGACCTATTTATCAAAGGTTTTAACCTATTAATCCATTAATTAACCCATTAAGCCTTTTAAGCTTATTAACTGCCTAAATAAATCTATTTAATTCCTTCTTGTTTTTGAAAATTACCAAGGGTATTGCACCTCCTCAGTCCGGCTTCGACACTAACCATCAATGCATACGGTGATGCCGACTGGGCCGGTGATGCACGTGACCGCAAGTCAACCAGTGGATATGTTATCTTTCTTAATTCTACCCTCATTTCGTGGAGCTCTCATAAGCAGCCAACCGTTGCCAGATCCAATATAGAAGCTGAATACAAAGCCCTGGCGAATGCAACTGTCGAAATCACCTGGATACAATCACTACTGAGTGAACTCAGAATTCGACTGCATCATCCCCCAATTCTTTGGTGTGATAATATTGGCGCAACGTATATGACAGCAAACCCAATTTTTCAGGACCAAATATGTTGAAGTGGATTATCACTTTGTTGGTTATAAAATCTCCAAGAAAGGTATCATAGTTCGATTCATTCCATCTACTGATCAACTTGGTGACATATTCACAAAGCCTCTTCGAGCACACCGTTTCCATTTTCTTGTTCACAAACTCCATGTAATTCCTCACCACATGGGTTTGCGAGGGGGGGGAGGTGTTAAGGATTGATGATTCTTGTATAATTTAGTTGTAACAAATCTCCTTGTAACGGCAGCACGGTCCTATACGATTGTGCACATGACAAGGCTCCCGCCACCTGTTACCTGTCACCTATACATTCATTGGGGCAGGGCCAGAATATTCCTTGTAACAAATTGTCCTATCTATAAAGAAAATGAGGTGGCCTCATTCAAGGCACACCATCGTCTCTGCATTCTCTGAGTCTCTCTTCCATGTTTCTTTCTTCAACTGACAATAGGTACACTTGTCATGACGGTTTTAATTAAAACTGTGATAAAAAGTCTGATTTTTCCATCACGGTCTTAATAAAAACCGGGGCAAAAAAATAGGTACACTTTCCATCATGTTTTTATTTAAAATCATGATAAAAAGTCTGATTTTTTCGTACCGGCCTTAACAAAATCGTGATAGAATAACCGTTATAATTTTCATCACAATTTTAGTTAAAACCGTGAAAAAAAGAGCATGATATATTCTACCTTTTGTAGTAACGACGGACTTAAATAAGCACCTCAGAGTTTGATATGAGCCGCTAAATTTATTTCTACTTTATGAAAATTTTGAGAGAGATAAAGTAGATATTATATAACTTGTCAAGAGCTAAGATAATGACATATTAATATTTTAAATTTATATTGATGATATTATTTTTGGAGCTCCTAAACCATCCTTGTTCAATGAATTTAAGAAATTAATGCACGCAGAATTTGTATTCCCAGTCAAAAAATGGTGCAAGGACGTGGGGAACTACAATTTTCAAATGGCAGTAGATGTATTGCTGAGGATCGGACTTGTATGCCCAGTCAAAGAAAATCACAAAAGAGTCCATTTATTTCTACCAACCATAACCAGGACAAGTCGTTGAGACGACTCCGTTGCATGTCAAACACCACGCCAACTTTGACTGGATAATGGTTCATGCGCGCCAGCGCGTTCAGATTCTGCACCGTCGTTTCCCAGTACACATTTCATTGGGATCATCTCCACCGATCTCGGTGTTTTCTGATTTCGTGATTGATTATCGTATATATCGTTAAGGTGGCGGATCAACCTTTTGTTTCTATTGATTAAAAAAAAGTCTATTTCTTGTCCTGGCTACGTAAATTAGAGCAGAGTTTGCCGTATCAATTCGAAATGTGACGTATCATATATATTGAATCGTATTAATCGGAGATCAATGTATATGATATAATCGATATATTATTTATATTTATTTAAATATTATATATTTTATTTTATGTCAAATATATTTTCAACGTATATAATTTGCTTTGGAGTATTTATTTGAACAAGTGCAGATTTTTTTCTTTTTTCGTTATTCTCCGTGAATTAAAGTAAAAACAAATCATGATAAAAAGTGAGATTCAAACTCTCAACTTCGTACTTAAATCACATACGGTCTAACCAATTATATTATAAATAATTTTTTATTATATCTTATTATAATAAATATTTATAAAATAATATTTTCTTTTTGACACACGGTGATATAATATAATACGATATCATCTCGTATCGATAAAAGTCCGATACATACGGTACAAACAGTCCGACAAACCTTGGATCAGAGTGAGTAGAATCTTTGTGGCAAAACTTGCTTTGGTGTGATTTTAGAAGAATAAAATCACTTTGGATCCGCATACTTCGTAATCCCGGCCCCCACATCTAAATTCATTCTTTTTTTCTCACATATATATGTTCCTCCTAAATGAGGTCCACATCTATATATATACACTTACGTGACTATTCTGGCTTCGTTAAGTATTGCTACGAGGAATATGTTTTGTACGGATTTTACCATTAGCAGACGGTACGCACTTAATAGAGCATATATAGGCCCTCGTGAATATCTATGGATTTAATCTCTCCGTCCTTCGTCACAAGTGCTGCCAGAGGTAATTAAAATTTGGATGGGAAGATGACCTGATCCCATGAGGAGGTGTGTGCCAGTGATTGCTGAGCTGCAGGGTCTTCGGTTCCACACCCCCAACTTCTTGTCAACATTTAACAAAAGTATCTGGATTATTACTGCATTAATTAATCTCTTCGGGTTATCAAGTTAAATGACCAATGTTTACATCTTTCTATTGCTCTGCCCGATCATGAATCAAGCGGCGGTTTGGGAAAAGAAAATTGAGCAAATATATGCACCATGGGATTAAATTGCTTGTTAATTTGAATTATGAAACTCTGTAAAGCTTTGTGATTATTTTATTTTATATATTTTTTTGATTGTTTATTAAACTGTGAAACATGTGTGTAACAAGAATTAATTATATATATATAGGTTGGCCCATGTAACATTAATGAACTTTCTGATTCTGGTTCAAGGTGCTTTCCCATTGAAAACTGAAACTATATAGAGACCTAACATGACAACAAAAACTAATTACAAAATGTTTCTTTTATGATCATCTAAATCAACCAAATATATATACTCTCTCATTCTAAAATTAATCATGAAAAATATATTAATTTTCAAATCAAGAAATTACATCATCTTATAGTGGAACAAACACTTTGTACATATATATATTTATACTATATATTATAAAAAATTGTCTAATTTTTTTTCTTCCGATTCAGTTAGAATTATTTGATTTTTTTATCCGATTCAATTAGAATTGTCTGATCATTTTTCTCCGGTTCAGTTATGTGTCCTCTGGTTCAATTAGAATTGTCTGATTTTTTTCCTGTGGTTCAGTTAGAATTGTCTGATTTTTTCCTCTGATTAAGTTAAAATCATCTGATTTTTTCCTCCGATTCAATTAGAATTGTCTGATTTTTTCCTATAATTTAGTTACGTGTCCTCCGATCTGTTACATAATTTTTCAAGTTATTTTTCTCTTCCAGATTATTGAGCTATTTACGGCTCATCATGTATTCATACTGTAGGTAGTCATATTTATTAGTTATGCACGTTGGCTTCTATTAGTTTGGTTCATAGAACTTTAGTCGAATGATTCTTAATTCATTTTATATTGTGCATGTAATTTGACCTTTAATAGTAACCAAAATTAAATTTTATGTATTTTTAAAGTCGGTGGTGAAAATACTTTTATGTATTTCCTAAGAGTAATGGTAGAAATATAAATTTTATCATTATGAATTATGAATCTTTTGATCCCATTATACGACTAATTGCTAAAGAATATTCAAAATATATAGACGAGTTACACGTAATATTTTATAGTTATGTTTTTCAAATCTGTGTATCTACTTAATTTAAGAGTTTGATTCTTTTGAGTCTGTCGATTTTAAAAATCAAGTTTATATTATCTTTGATCGTCTTCAACTATTTTACTTTTAAAAACAATTTTATTTTTAAACTTTAAAAATCAATATGATTAATGTATCGATACATCTTGATCACGTGTATTTTTATGATAGGATACATTTTTAATTTTTAAAATTTTTATTCACTAGTGTACATAGACATAAGAGCTCGTGTATCACATGACGAGGACGAGGGGCATTGTATGGCCAATGTGGCATCAGTTGATGGAAGAACCGGAACAACGGTGCATTGTCAAAGTTGGCTGGCCATTGACACGCTTTTGTAGGAGACGTTTAATACCCTGAAGTACACGTACTGCCCTGGATCGAGACCGGATCATGGGGTTGACGAATTTTTTAGGGCGAAGTATATCGATGAACGTCTCTTTCATGCATGCGTGGGATATACTGACGACAGGATTGACACATAACGAGGTGATGAGAGGCAGTAGTACTACTATTCGTACTACAAATAACGTCTCTTTCATGCATGCTCTGTCTTTCGTGATTAACCAGGGTGTCCCTTCCTTCCCCGGACGACGGAGAGTTGAGTCTACGTTTTACACAAATATTCATAAATATTCGTACTACTATTCGCGGTTGACCGTAAGGGAAAGAGTGGCGACCCTAGTGTGGACACAGGAACCGAGGGGCAGCCACACGTTGGGTACCTAACCTAGGAATATTAATTGGATAATCAGCGTTCGGCTGCGTTGCCGCGCGCGCCGGACGACCTTTTTAAAGTGAAAGGGCGAGCTTCCATCGACCTCCTCCCTCTTCACTGAGTCTTCCTCTTCCGTACGATCGGGTTTGTTTGTATAATAAGTTAACGGTATATTATAACAGGGGTTAAGTTATTTCCAAAAAAAAATAAGTAATCTTATTGTGTTGGAGATATATTATAACCGAGATTATCTTATTTCACTTCTTTTTAGAACAGCCTAATTGTCTCTTAACTCATGTATCGACTCTTAACCCAAGTATCGGTCATAATTAATACGAGATCCACACAATCAAACTAATTATAGGATGGGTAAGAGTGAGGTATCCGAGTTAACTTAACCCTAGTCTACAAACAAATAGGGCCAACAAAAAGATGTCTAAGGTGATCCAAAGATCTTTCTTTTTGTTCAAAGTATTCTCAAGCTCCCATAAATCTCTCAAATATTATTCCTATTTTTTTTATAATTTCATGACAATGTAAGTAAGTATTTTATCCGTACAAATGTTAATTCAAATCCGGAGATCTCACTCGTTGCGTATACTACAACACTTGTATTGGAACTGAGTCACATTATCATTAAAAGTAAAATTATAGAGCTTGAGAAAGGGTAGTTGAGTAAGGATATAGAGCCTAAGAAAGAGGAGAGCGTGTCTCCATTGGTGGAGTGAGCTTTGAAGCCAATTATCCGAGCCTTTGTTGACACCTTGGGGGGTGTCTTCGAGCCTTATTTCACCGAGACTTCTACTTAATTATCCTCCTGGAGCTCTGGAGCATTCTTGGGCAACCTCCTAGATGCTCCTCCATGGTCGGTCCTCCATGCCGATGATTCTCTAGGCGGAAGAGGTTGGGACTGAGCTTCTATCTTCTGAGCATCTTCCCATCTGCCAGAGTCTGAGTTGGCTGCATAAGATTGGACTCTATGCAGGCGTATTGGGCCGGGAGTCTCGAGGTAGGGTCATAGCATGCCCATGCTGGAATACTACTTGATGATGTAGGCTCGCCGATCATCCAGGGCATCGCGAATGTCCAACTAGAGGATATAGGCTTGAGAGCCGCCTGGACAAACTCTGGGACTTCTGGGAGGAAGTGGTGGGAATTGACATCTCCTTGCCCACTAGAGGGTGACATCGAGGTGGTCCTGGGCACCTTCTTGAGTGATGGCCTAGGGCTTCTTGGCTGGGAGCTAGGTCGACAGTCCCATGTTGCACAATTGAAGGCGTGAGAGTACCTTATCGGGCATCTCAGCTGGCTCGTCAGAAGCAGCCACCACCCTGAGAGTACTTTGTCGAGCTTCTCCTGGAAAAAAAAGTTTCCATTAGGGTGGATATTCCTCTGGTGAACCCTCTGATACTTAAGTATGTGCCAAGATATGAGGGAAGTGAGAGAGTTCTCTGAAGAGGGGAGTGGTCGGGGTCTGCTATAGCAGCCTGGTGACACGGGAGAAAGAGATGGGGTGTTGTCAAAGTGGTCTTTCCCTCGAGGAACCTCTTGGAAGGGAGGTTAATTTCGAGGTGGGAGGCTCGACATTCTTTGCCTTGCATGGGCGTATACCCTTTTTTTCACATACCTGAAGGGGGCCGTGGAGGCCCCTACTTATAGACGGAAGCATATGAAAGATGTCTTGGGTGATAAGCTCTGTGTACTCGAAAAGACCATATAGAGTGGCGGGAGTTACGAGATGTAAAGCAGATCACAGTATTGCAAATATGCTAACATTGGCCCTTAATAATGGTGGTTTTGAAATCTCAAAATCTAGCAAAAATTTGATTTAAGTGGGAGCAACTACACTTGGTAGGGATCAGTGAGACTAGACACGTGACCACCGTATGAAATATATTTTCTATGAATCCCGTCACTTGCTTGACCCATTAGAGTACATTCACTAACAAATCTATGGATTAAATCATAATTAGAGTCCATGATCTTTCCAAAGAAAAAAGAAGAGAGATATGAAGTGCCAAGTAAACTCATTGGCAATCCAAGACATTTCATCCCGTCAAATTCTCTATTGTAGTTCATATTCCATAGAGTCTCAGGTGTCACATATATAATTAGGGCTTACTACAAGGAAAAGCGGAGTTTCCGACGGACATATTCCGCCAGAATTCCATTGGAAATCCGTTGGAAAAACACTTTTCGACAGAATTTTTGACGTAATTCCGATAGAATATGTCAGTCAGGTATTCCTTGTCAGAAGGTTCCGATAGACTAAGATTCCGTCAGAAATCCGTCGGTAATTTCCGACAGATAGGTAGTCGACAGAAATTCCATTGGTAATTATTGTCGGATTATCGGTCTTAATATTTCCGATGGGAAATACATTCCGTCGGTGATGCCGTCAAAAACCATTCCGACGGCCAATTATTCCATCGGTACTGCCATAGGAAATACTTCTGACGGACAACGAATCTGTCGGAAACTCTGTTAGAGTATTACTTTTATTATTTTTTTAAAACGTAAACTTCATATCTTTTCCGACGGAATGTGTATTCCGTCGGAATCATTTCGACGGATGCAATGCGTCCGTCGGAAGTTCCGTTAGAAAAATTATTTGTTATTTTTTAAAATTATACAAAATTTATATAAAAATCTGTTTAAAATAAAAAAACATAACATCTACCCATCACAAACAAAATCCAAGATATACAATAAACAAAACACAACATCAATCATCCATTTTATAACAATAAAAATAATTAAGAAATATTCTCCGCATCCTCCATGTCCTCATCTTCCCCATCCTACTTGTCCCCTCTGTCGCCACTCATTGGAGGATCATATATTGAAAAAGTAACGACATTAAGCATGCATTAATAAATAAAAAATAATAAAAAGATAAATTAAATATTTTATTTGATTGTATAAATTTGGATAAGATATAATATCAAATCGATAATTTTAATATCAAACTTAAACCGAATATCCGATTTGGATTCCGTTAGCTCTCACAAGTCATTTTTACCTCCCAGGTCATGTTGAAATTATCGACATTCTGATCAGACCGATATTTTA
The DNA here is from genome assembly GCA_022559845.1 of Amorphophallus konjac. Classification (NCBI taxonomy): domain Eukaryota; kingdom Viridiplantae; phylum Streptophyta; class Magnoliopsida; order Alismatales; family Araceae; genus Amorphophallus; species Amorphophallus konjac. Next base: position 27,547 of record JAHNEJ010000330.1, read on the forward strand.
GATTTTTGACCTCCGAACCCAACTTCTTTAATTATAAACTAAGTGCATTTAGATAATGCACTTTTGAGCACCGGGCTCAAACCGGGTATCCGATTTAGATTCCGTTAGCTCTCACAAGTCACTTTTACCTCCCAAGTGGTGTTGGAACGATCAACATTCTAATAAGACTAGTATTTTAGATTTTGGACACCCGAACCCAATTTCTTATTCGTATTTTAAACTAAGTGCATTTAAAGAATGCTCTTTTGAGTGCCGAGCCCAAATCGGGTATCCGATTTGGATTCCGTCAGCTCTCACAAGTCAATTTTACCTCCCAAGTAGTGTTGGAACGATCGACATGCCGATCAGACTGGTATTTTAGATTTTGGACCACCGAACCCAACTTCTTTAATTTTAAACTAGATGCATTTAGAGATTGTTCTTTTGAGCGTCAGGCCCAAACCGGATATCCGATTTGGATTCCGTCAGCTTTCACAAGTCACTTTTACCTCCCAAATCATGTTGGAACGATTGACATGCTGATCAGACCCATATTTTAAATTTTATATCTCCCAACCTAATTTTTTATCTCCATTTTAAACTAAGTGCATTTAAAGAATACTCTTTTGAGTGGCGAGCCCAAATCGGGTATCCGATTTGGATTCTGTCAGCTCTCCCAAGTCACTTTTACCTCTCAAGTAGTGCTAGAATGATCGACATGCCGATCAGATTAGTATTTTTAATTTTGGAGCTCCGAACCTAACTTCTTTAATTTTAAACTAAGTGCATTTAGATAGTGCACTTTTGAGCGCCGGACCCAAACCAGGCATCCGATTTGGATTCCATCAGCTCTCACAAGTCACTTTTACCTCCCAGGTTGTGTTGGAATGATCGACATGCTGATCAGATCGGTATTTTAGATTTTGGACCCCCCGAACCCTAGTTATCTGAATTATTTTAAACAAAGTTAGTTTTGAAAACTTAGTTTTGAAATGTGTAATTTGAGCGCCGAGCCCAAACCGAGAATCCGATTTGGATTCCGTCAGCACTCCCAAGTCACTCTCACCATGCAGGTCACATTGGAATGATCGGCACGTCGATCAGGCCAGTATTTTACATTTTAGACCCCTGAACCCCTAGTTATCTGAATTGTTTTAAACAAAGTTAGTTTTGAAAACTAACTTAGTTTTGAATTGAGTAATTTGAGCGCCGAGCCCAAACTGGGTATCCGATTTGGATTCTGTCAGCTCTCCCAAGTAACTCTCATAACCCATGTCGCGTTGGAATGATCAGCACATTGATCGGGATAGTATTTTATATTTTAGACCCCGAAACCCCTAGTTATCTGAATTATTTTAAACAAAGTTAGTTTTGAAAATTAACTTAGTTCTGAGTTGAGTAATTTGAGCACCGAGCCCAAACCGAGTATCCAATTTGGATTCCGTTAGCTCTCCCAAGTCACTCTCACCACCCAAGTCTCGTTGAAATGATCGGCATGCAGATCAGGCCATTATTTTTCATTTTGGACTCCCGAACCCCTAGTTATCTGAATTATTTTCAAAAATGTTAGTTTTGAAAACTAACTTAGTTCTGAATTCAGTAATTTGAGTGTCGAGGCCAAACTAGGTATCTGATTTGGATTCCATCAGCTCTTCCAAGTTACTCTCACCACCCAGGTCGCATTGGAATGATCGACACACCGATCAGACCAATATTTTACATTTTAGACCCCTGAACCCCTAGCTATCTAAATTATTTTAAACAAAGTTGATTTTGAAAACTAACTTAGTTCTAAATTGAGTAATTTGAGCACCGAGCCCAAACCGGGTATCCGATTTAGATTTCGTCAGCTCTCACAAGTCACTTTTACCTCCCAGGTCATGTTGGAACAATCGGCATGCTAATCAGACTAGTGTTTTAGATTTTTGACTCCCAAACCCAATTTCTTATCTACATTTTAAATTAAGTGCATTTAAAGAATGCTCTTTTGAGTGCCGAGCCCAAACCGGGTATCCAATTTAGATTCTGTTAGCTCTCACAAGTCACTTTTACCTCCCAAGTCGTGTTGGAATGATCGGTATTTTAGATTTTGGACCCTCGAACCCTACTTATCTGAATTGTTTTAAACAAAGTTAGTTTTGAAAACTAACTTAGTTCTGAAATGTGTAATTTGAGCACCGAGCCCAAACCGGATATCTAATTTGGATTTCATCAGCTCTCCCAAGTCACTCTCACCACTCAGGTCGCATTGGAATGATCGGCACGCCGGTCACGTCAGTACTTTAAATTTTGGACCCCGAACCCCTAGTTATCTGAATTATTTTAAACAAAGTTGGTTTTGAAAACTAACTTAGTTTTGAATTGAGTAATTTGAGTGCCGAGCCCAAATCGGGTATTCGGTTTAGATTCTGTCAGTTCTCCTAAGTCACTCTCACCACCTTGGTCGCGTTAGAATGATCGACACACCGATCAGGCCAGTACTTTACATTTTGGACCCCAGAACCCCTAGTTATCTAACATTTTTTAAACAAAGTTAGTTTTGAAAACTAACTTAGTTCTGAATTGAGTAATTTGAGCGCCGAGCTCAAACCGGGTATTCGATTTAAATTCCGTCAGCCAAACAAAAATAACTCATTCTATCTCATATAAACCATCTTAACTTGATTTATTCCAATATCAAAGAGGGTCTTGTTACTTTGAATCAAAATTCATGTATATTCATTAATTTTATAAGTCAAAATTCTACCAAAATAGAATATAACAAACACTCACCTAGGGGGGCTACGCCGTGGTTGAGGGTGCTCCATGAGGAAGAAGCCTCGTCTGGGAGAGGAGGCTAGTGAGTGCCTGCAACATGCGCGCCTCGTGGCTCGACATCTCTGTCCTCATCTGCTACTGGAAGTCAGATATCTCCACTCAGACGATGTCTCTGACGTCGCTCGAAGAAGTATTGGGCTGGGTGGGGGCGTACTAAAGGCACTGCTACTAGTTGGGGCATCGCCTGAACTCACACACGATGATATCATCGTGCTACTCTCTAGGCTCTGCCCAAAACCATATATCCGGACTTTCTTTGGTATGCCAGCTGTTGCCACCCATGCCACCAGATCTAACTCCGGCTGTAGCGCGCCTCCATCCTCGTACTTCTCCGTCACATGTCTGCTATATGTTTCCTAAAAATTGAATAAAAAAACTTGTAAATTTCATATGAATCACTCATATTTAAATGAAAAGAAAAACTTACATATGTATATAAACTTACTGCTACTGAGCGGGCTCTCTCACTAATGAACTGATTTGTCCCATTCTTTTGTGTGTTCTGTCGAACACCTCCATGAATGATGGAGCACGATTAAGCTCCGCGGCCTAGTTTACAAATCATAGAAAGAAAATGTCATATATATGAATAACATATAAGAAGATAAATCGAAACATTACGTACCAATTTTTGTTTATGGGTCCCGAAAGAGACGGATCCACTCGTATGCACATTTGTGTCTAGTTGTGATGTCCTGTTTGCTGATACTTTTGGGGACTTTTCTATCCACTTGGGATCAGCCCATTTGTCATACACAGTGTCCCAATACTCCTTCCTCATCCAAAGAGGGCGGTGCTCCTTCCACAGCTGTCAGTCTTGGCTCCCACCAGCTTTTTTTCTGAGCCCTTACTCGGGCCTCATGTAATGTCTTCCTATAATTTGTCTGTACAATAGCCTCCCAGACAGAACGAGCTCTTGTCGCATCCTATCCACTCATGAACTGATAAGTCTGTTGTAAATAAATTAAGTTATATGGGTTAGTATACTGAGCACACTTGAGTGTGGGAAAGACGTGAATTAAATGATTAAATTACATACTGTGAACATGCCGAATAATAAATCCCGAATGCTGATCGAAAATTCTTTGAAAGATATTGCCTGCTCGGGAACGTGTGCAATTATGATTCTCATAGCACGACGGACAGCCCCGACAGGTTCTAATTTATCACTGCGATTACAAATGTTAAAATAGTTGGCATTACAGAGTTGAAGGGTAAATAATGAATATAATTCATAAATCAATAAATTACCTAGAGATCCAACACGATAGATGTCCATCATCGGCCTTGCCTCCCTCGCCCTCGTGAGGACTGCCGACATCCTCTGTCGGCTGGGCGGAGGAGCCGACAGGGGCACTAGGACCTATAAGAATTAAACGTCATAAGCATAACATTTAATTAAAGAATATTTTGGAAGAAATTTAAATAGACATACCTGTACTGGGAGGTGGTGGGGGTGTCCCCTGCATAGTTGGTGGGAGGCCACTGGGATATGTAAGGATTAAATGTCATAAGAAAACCCCCTAATCAAAGAATATTTTGGTAGAAATTTAAATAGACATACCTGTAGCGGGAGGTGGCGGGGGTGTGCCCTGCACAACTGGTGGGAGGGAATTGGGACCTGTAAGAATTAAATTGTAGCAACTCGAAATTTTATATATGCACTTATATGTAAAAATAAATAATGAAATATGAAAATAAAAGAAATGATAAATATTTTTCTTTACATCTTTAAAGTGTAGAATATATAAACGCGAATCATATCCCACGTGTTAACACGAACGGCGAGATTCATGGCATAATTATGAGAAGGCGTAGACGTCAGTATAGTAGCAGTACTGTAACATCCGATTTAAGAGAGAATTATTAGCTCTAATTAAATCCTAATTAGTGGATGGTGTAATTTCTTATCTAATTGAATAAATAAGGTCATGGATTATGTCATAAAGGGGGATTTATTTCAATATTTACATGTTGGAAATTAATGTCAACATAAGTTGGTGTAATAGTAACATGAGTTAGTGAAATAGGAAAATGGGGTGGAAAATTGACTTAGAATTAAATTAGCAATAAAACTCATTGAATAAATGAGGTAATTGATTATGTCATAAAAGGATATTTATTTCAACATCCACATGTTAGAAATTATTGCCAACATAAGTTGGTGTACTAGTAACATGGGTGGGTGACATAGGAAATTAGGTGGAAGATGGAATTAAATTAGTAATAAAATAATTATGGGACTTGGCATAAATAGGGCTGGGATCTTCCATACTCAAAGCACAAATCCATCGGGGAAGTGATGGTTGTAGAGAGGAGAAAATCTTGAAGTTTGGAGGAGTGTTCGAAGTATTCTTCGCTCTTGTTGTTCTTCCTCTTTAATCTTCCACTCGGTAGGTACTTTCTCAGGTTAAACTGAAATTGATGCATGAATTAGATGTAGATACATATCTACTTTGATTCTATACCATTTTCCCTAATTTTTATTGAGTATTAAGCATGTTGTCCATACAACTGGACATAAGATTTTAACCGAGATTTTAAACTGCCGGAAGATCCGTCTCGGATCACGGTGTCTTTCTAAGACCGTGTTCCGGATGCATGATCTTAGCCCCGATCGTGATGTCTTCAAGTTCTAATTGAACCGATATATCGTCTAGTATGTTAAATATGTCATGTTAAGTTACATATCATTCAAATTCACGCACAATTAAGTTAAGGATATGGAAGATAATAATTATATTCCATGAGCTTATATTTCCGTCCTAGTTCTTGTTACCTTCATGATATCTTTGATCTCCATGACTATATTATCTTTCTTTCATGTTAAATATAATAGATATTATTTGTTAAAATTACATGGGCTTAGTTTCACGATCGTGATCAATACGAGTTTAACGATTTCCATGTTATCGCGTTATCGTGTTTTCGACAAGTCGCGTAGTTCGCTAGATTTCTAAAGAAGAACGGTGTCTAAGGAAAGAGGTCCACGGGCAAATGCTTTAAGTAGATAAGTGGTTACTTAATTAGGACCCCATGAATATGAGGGGAGCCTCTCACTGTCCCACCTCTTACCTGGCCGTGATTCTTCGGTCTTCTACTTAAGCTCTGACTGCGAAAAATGGGATAGAATTTTTCGCAAGAATTGTTTCTCATTTTCGACAAGTCGTGTAAATAGCTAGATTTCTAAGGAAAAATGGTGTCTAAGAAAAAAGGTTCACGGGTAAATGCTTTAAGTGGATAAGTGGTTTATTAATTAGGACCTCACGAATGTGAGAGGGGCCTCCCACTGTCCCACCTCTTACCTAGCCATAATTCCTCGGTTTGCTAGCTAAACACCCGACTGTGAAAAACTTGATCTAAACCCATTTTATGAGATTTTCTGCAAGGGCTAATTGTGTCTTATCCGACAATCCAATCTTTTATTGACTTAATGTCGTTAAATATGATGCCTTAAATCCTTCTCGAACTTCTCTTTCAACTACTTGTAATCTTGTACTACTCATACCTCGAATGATATTTTTTGCTAGATCTGTACTTTATTTAGTAATCTTTACCTTGAAATTCTTGGGCCATACATATTACGTGGATGTCTAAATATACTTGGGATCTATGATCCATAACCCCAATGCCTGGCATTAATGGGGCCCAGTCTAGTCCTGGGGAGAGTGCTTGAAAGTACTTGTGCCCATGGGAGTTGAATGACCTGGTGTGGCATTGCACCGAAGTGCTTGACTTGCTAGATTGATTTATGACATTCCACAGTTTGTGAATTACTTGACTTGCTTGAATACACGAAGTACTTGAATTACGTGAAATACTTAACTTGTACATACTTACGTGAAATGGCCAATTCCATCATAATACTTGCTACATGATCATTCTCTACTTGAACTTTACTCTCTCTCCTATTCTTGTTCCATATTTTGTTTACGTTTCTCGGCATTGCACATACCTTTATCCAAAATGTTAATTACTTTAAGTTTCCTGGTATAGAGATATAAATCCTACTGAGCGTTTTGCTCACCCTACGTTTTCGGTTAACATTGCAGGTAGTTTCGACGATGAATCCCAAACACATGGGGATGGGCAAGAGTGAAACGAGAGATCAAGTTCATCTTAGTTACCTAGGTTTATGAGTGTACTCTTGCTAGAATTATGTACTTGAAAGTTGTATTATGTCTCTTAAGGCGTAAGAATGTTATAAAACTTTATTTTGATGAAATAAAAGTATCCTTTTATTCTTGTGTCCCATTATGGTTAGACCCTATTATACATGCTCTTGATCGACACGAATGTTCATGACTCGTCGTGCCTCGATATTCCGCGTCGAGGCATGACATTCTTTGTGGTATCAGAGACATGTTTCATAAACCCTAGATTTCCATTGATATAGGTTCTAGATGTTGATATAGAATTTCAAATAGAGTCTTAAACTTTCCCGGTGAGATTGGGTAGAGCCATGGGCTAAACTTTAAGTAGGATAAATCAAGGAAATACACAAAACACTTAAGTTTGGTAGTTGTGATTGCAAGCTTAATTTTTGCCAATGGCTACCGAGAGAGCTCAATAGCACGAGATGCAAAGGACAGTCCAAGGACTGACCCAAGCGCTGTAACAAGTAGCTCAAGGCGGAGCTAACCGTGGAGCGAGAGATTTACATAGGAACTTCAAAAGTATGAACCCTCCCAAGTTCGCTGGGTCCACGGACCCGGATGAGGTAGGACACTGGGTGAAAGAAATCAAGAGGGTTTTTCGAGTCATGCAATGTGCTGATGAGGAGAAGGTCCTACTCGCTACCTTTCAGCTAGAAAGGGATGCCTGTACTTTGTGGGAGTCGGTCGAAGCAACTCTACCGCATGACCAGGTGTTGTGGGAAGAGTTTGTGGGACACTTCAACAACAAGTACTTCTCCGACCGAGTTCAAGAGAGGAAAGTTGCCGAATTTGCTTCCTTAAAGCAAAGGAGTTTGACAGTGGCGGAGTACGAAGCTCAATTCGCAAGATTGTCCCGGTACGCACCACACCTTGTGGGTACCTAAAATATGAAGGCGAGGAGATTCTTAAATGGCTTAAAGCCACAGTATATTACTCAACTCATCCCGATGGATATCCAAGTATAAACCGATGTGGTGAGAAGATCCCAACTCCTGGAAGATGCAACGGAGATGTCCGATTACATCCAGGGAAGAGAAGCCAAGAAGGAGCAATTTACCGGCTCCGGTAACTTCAAACACTCCTTCGGGAAGAAGAGGCCCAATAATGATGGGCGTAATTTCCTTAAGGATGGACCTAACTTTCAAAAGGATAAGAAGCCAAGATGGAATGACAAACAAATTATCCTGGTTGCCACCCCATCTAAAGAACTATGCAAGCATTGTGAAAAGCCCGGACACAAGGCGGAAGAGTGCTGGAGAAGACTCGGTGCTTGTCTTCACTGTGGCAGTCGGGATCATAGAATTTTGAATTGTCCACTTCTTAACGAGCAAGCCCCGCTGGAAAAGCTTCTGATTGCTATCAAGAAGCAAGGAAGACTCCGAGCCCTTATGAATGCGGAACCTACCGAAGAAAGAGGCATTGTGGAAGGTACCCTTTTTGTGTGCTCAAAGCCCGCCTCTGTTTTATTTGACACTGGAGCTACGCATTCATTTATATTTAAGAGCTTTGTTGATACTTTGCTGATGAGGCCTATCCCGTTAAAACCCAAACTTACTATTACTACTCCTATTGGAGCGGGATCAGAGATTAAATATTTCTACCCTACTAGTGAAGTTCTAGTCAATGGTTACAACATACCGGCTGACTTCTAGTCAATGGTTACAACCTACCAGTTGACTTAGTATGCATGGAGATGGAAGGATATGATATTATTTTGGGAGCTGACTGGTTAACTACTTATGGTGCTAGTGTTAACTACAAATTTGGTATGGTGACCTTTAGTGGGTACCCCAACCTCTTATTTTCTGGTGTCAACCATTCTAGACACCTATCCCTTATTTCGGCCCTTAAAGCCCATAAATTATTGAAGAAGGGTTGTGTGGCTTTCTTAGTTTCTATAAGTATGGCCAAGCATAAGGAACACAATCTGGAGGATATTCCTATTGTTCGGGATTATTCTGATGTATTCCCAGATGAGTTGTCTGGTATTCCTCCAGAGAGAGAAGTGGTCTTCTCTATTGATTAGATTCTGGGAGCTGTACCTATTTTTAAGGCTCCGTATCAGATGTCCCTTATCGAAATGAAGGAGTTGAAAGAACAACTGATGGAGTTATTAGAAAAGGGATTTATCCGACCGAGTACTTCACCTTGGGGAGCCCCTGTCTTATTTGTCAAAAAGAAGGATAGGTCAATGATATTGTGTGTTGACTACCGGCAATTGAACCAACTCACAATCAAGAACAAATATCCATTGTCAAGGATTGATGAACTATTTGACCCGATTTCTGGAGCTCGATATTTTTTAAAAATTGATCTCAGATCTGGTTATCATCAATTGAAGATTGAGGAAGGGGATATTCATAAAATGGCATTCAGGAGCAGGTATGGACACTATGAGTTCATTGTTATGTCTTTTGGCCTAACCAATACACCTACCTCATTTATGCAATTGATGAACAATGTATTCAGGCTATACCTTGATCAATTTGTGGTGGTCTTTATTGACGACATTTTGATCTACTCCAAGTCTAAGATGGAGCATGAAGAACATCTCAAGAAAGCCCTACAGTTATTAAGAGATCACAAATTATATGCTAAGATTAGTATGCTAAGATTAGTAAGTGTGATTTCTAGCTAGAAAAAGTTTCTTTTCTAGGTCACATAATTTTCCGAAAGTTTATTGCAGTCGATCCTTCGAAGGTCGAGACCGTAAAGAACTGGGAGAGACCTACTAGCATGACCGAAATTTTAAGTTTTTTGGGATTGGCAGGATATTATAGAAGATTTATTAAGGACTTCTCCAAGATTGCTGTATCTTTGACAAGGTTGACAAGAAAGGAGATTCCTTACATATGGTCCGAGGAATGTGAGAAGAGTTTCCAGACTTTGAAAGATTGTCTGACTACTGCCCCTATACTCACATTGCCTACCGAAGGAGGAGGATTTGAAGTTTATACTGATGCATCTGGAATTGGCTTGGGCTATGTATTGATGCAACATGGCGAGGTAATAGCTTATTCCTCAAGACAATTGAAAAAGCATGAAGAGAATTATCCCGTTCATGACTTAGAATTGGCGGCTGTAGTCTTTGCCTTAAAGATTTAGCGACATTATCTCTATGGTGAGGCATTCATTGTGTATTCCGACTATAAGAGCCTCAAGTACTTATTCTCTCACAAAGAACTCAATATGAGGCAAAGAAGGTGGCTGGAGTACTTGAAGGATTTCAATTTTTCTATACCGTACCATCCAGGAAAAGGTAATGTCGTAGCAGATGCTCTTAGTCGGAAGCCGATGGCATTATTATCGAACCTAATGATTAGAGAATGACAATTGTTAGAGCAAATGGCAAACTTAGACCTCAATGGGGAGAAGGGAGAAGGAATCTTGATTGTAAATATTAGACTCTAACCCAAGTTACTCTCTGAAATTAAAGAGTTACAAGATGATAATCCGTTGATTATTGAAATTAAAGAGAAACTAGATCAACGGCCGGATTTCCTTTTGGCGGATGATGGAAGGTTACTTTTCTGAGGAAGAACCTGTGTGCCCGATTGTTCTACCATCAAGAACAAAATCTTGGAGGAGGCATATCGATCGAGGTACACTATTCATCCTGGTGCCACAAAAATATATCAAGATCTCAAAAGAACCTTTTCGTGGCCTAACATAAAAACAGAGGTAGCCGAGTTCGTGAGCCGATGCTTGGTTTGCCAATAAGTTAAAGCCGAACATCTCAAGCCGGCTGGTAAGCTAAAACCTCTCGAAATACCAGAATATAAATAGGAAGTATTGGCATAGATTTTATTGTTGGATTACCGGATACCCGAAGTTGATTTGATGCTATATGGGTGATTATGGACAGATTAACTAAGTTCGCTCACTTCTTGCCCATCAAGACCAAATGGACCATGGATGTTCTAGCTGCCCTATATATCAAGGATGTCGTAAGGCTGCACGGTATTCCAATTTCTATAATTTCAGATAGAGATCCAAGATTCACCACTTATTTCTGGAAATGGTTGCAATCATCTTTGGGAACTAGGCTGAATTTTAGCACGGCTTTCCACCCTCAGACAGATGGACAAACTGAGAGGACGAATCAGATTATCGAAGATATGTTGAGAGCTTGTATGATAGATTTTGGAAGAAGTTGGCATGAACACTTGCCATTGATTGAATTTGCATATAACAACTATTATCAATCTACCATTCAGATGGCACCTTTTGAAGCACTGTATGGCACGAGTTGCAGATCACCACTATGCTGGACTGAGGTTTGAGAGAAGGGATTGATGGGTCTGATAATATTCAAGATACAACTCACAATATCGAGTTGATCCGAGAAAGGCTAAAAGTTGCTCAATCACGGCAACATAGTTATACCGACCATAGAAGAAGAGACCTCGAATTCTAAGTGGGGGAGCATGTATTCTTGAAGATCTCACCCACACGAGGAATCAAAAGGTTCGGTATCAAAAGAAAACTGAGTCCAAGATTTATTGGCCCTTTTGAGATTCTAGAAAGAATCGGCGAAGTGGCATACAAGCTGGCTTTGCCTCCACAATTGGCTGGTGTCCATGATGTATTTTATGTATCCATGCTAAGGAAATATATGTATGATCCTTCGCATGTGATTCAATTCGATGACTTGAAGCTACAGAAGGATTTGTCTTATGAAGAAAGACCGATCAAGATCTTAGATCAGAAATTACACCAGCTAAGGAATATGGCTATACCGATGGTAAAAGTCTAATGGAGTAAGCGTGATGTGAATTTGGAAGGAGGCTACTTGGGAATTAGAAGAGTCAATCAAGAAGAAGTATCCAGATTTGATCTCATGTTAGAATTTTGAACCCTCCATTTGAATTTTTAAATTACTATTACGTGATGTGAATTTGGAGAACCAAATTCTTTTAAGTGGGGGAGGATGTAGCAACTCAAAATTTTATATATGTATTTATATGAGAAAAAAATAATGAAAGATGAAATGAAGTAAATGATAAAATTTTTTCTTTGTCTTTAAAGTGTAGAATATATAAATGCGAATCTTATCCCACGTGTTAACACGAACGGCGAGATTCGCGGCACGATTCTGAGAAAGGAGAAGATGTCGGTACTGTAGCAGTAATGTATTGTAATGCCCTGGATTTTTCGGATATTTTTCGGATCATTTTAGTGGGTCTCGGAGTGTATTTTGTGCTTTACACGTGTTTTTCCCTGATGTGCCTTCGGAACTCTTTGCATGGCAAACCGTGGCGTTCTCCGACTCCGGGACGTTACCACTGCGTTGCGCTCTTCCCAAGGATCGTGGAGGTAATTTTTCATAATTTTCTGAATTTCTTGAATTTTTAGGTTTTTCTATATATACTAACCCTTTTTCTCTCTCCCCTCTCATTTCTCTCTTCCCTCCCCCTCTCTTCTCTCATGCCCTCTTTCTCCCCTCTCTTCTCCGGCGGCCGACGGAGCGAGGTGTGGGCGAGGTGGAGGCGGCGCGGGTGAGGATGCGGGCGAGGATGGGCGAGGATCGAGGCGGAGGCGGGCGCGATCCCTCGGTGGATTCCGAGATGGCGTCGTTCGCGTTCCGGGTGATTTTCGGCGTGGATTAGTCGCTTCGGCGCACGGTTTCTTCGGTGGAGGTAGGGTGACGGAACACTGCTACGTTCTGCTCGTTTCCCCTGCCATTGCACGTCGTTCGGCGTGAAAATGGCTGTGTTTGGGTCCGTTCTAGCGAAATCATGTTTTTGTGGAATTCGTAGGGTTCGTCTGGAAATGGCGATGGTTTTCGGATCGGTTACTGTCAATAGACTCTCTACGACGAGGGCGTTCTATAGTCACCGATTTCGTCTCAATTGGTGGTCCTGTTGGACCGGTAGAGCTCCGGGAAGCTCAATAACCCTTTTTGGGTAACTTCGGTAGAATCGCTCGTTTCTCGCGATTCGTGGGTCGTTTTGACTCCGGTCGAAGTCCATGTGATTGCCAGGGTGGTTGTGGTTGTATCCCCTTCGTTTCGGCACGGACGGGGCGTGGGAAGGCCACCGTTGGGCCAACCCCCCGGTTTGCTCGCCGTGATGGTTAGGCGGTCGAACTAGGGCCGTCCATCCCCATGGGCGGCCCCGTCTTGACCGTTCATCTGCTCGGCGCGCAACGTTCGACTTGGCGCGCAGTGAGGGTTATGCGGTTTATCGTGCGACCGCATAACCCAGGTGCGGCCAGGGTCGAGCCGTCCTTTCCCTCCAGTTTTGACTGTTGCTGGGCTGTGCGGCTAGGGTCTGGCCGCATAACCCTTTGTACGGCTATGAGCTGGCCGTACATCCCCTGGTGCCGTGGGCTGTTGTGCGGCCAGAGGTTGACCGCACAAGCCTTGCGCGGTGAGGTCCTAGCCGCCCGTTCCCTCGCGCGGCTAGGGGCTAGCCGCACATGTGTTCCCCATTGGAGGACGAACGACCGCGTTGGACCGTTCATCCCCTAGTTGCGGCTGAGGGTCAGCCATTCGACCTTGGTGCGGCTGGGGACCAGCCGCTTGTGCCTCGTTGACCCAGGAGAAGAACGGCATACTGTTGGCCGTATATCCCCTGGTGCGGCCCCTTCCTGGCCGTACGTCCCTGAGCGGCCCAGAGTGAACCGCCCAAGGGGCTGGTCTAGCTGGCGTTTCCGTTTTGACCGGTTTGAGTCCCGTGCGTGTAGGTCTCGATCCACCTGCCGACCCGTGGCCTGACGGATGCTGTGCAGTTCGTCATGGCCAGACGTCACGGTATGGTGTGGTCTCGGGTTGCCGTGTTCTCGACCTGTGTCACTATACATCGGTGTGAGTGCGGCGAGGGTTCCCCGCGCGCCGTGGGTTTCTTCGGAAAGTGATTTCCGAGCGGGCCGTGTGTGTGGCCTTAGCCCCTTGAGTTCCCTTTCCGAGAGAATGGTCTCGGCGGCTCGTGAGTTCTCTCGGTAGTCGTGCTACCGTGGTTTTAGACCTAGAGATTGGACTGGATTGACAGCCTTGTGCTGATGCGTACAACGGTCTTGACCCCGAGTCTTGTGACTCAAGGACTGTTGGGTGTAGTGCGTCTAGAGGACTGTCCAGAGTCCAGTGGCTTAGTGCCACTTGAGTTTTCTCGACTCTCGCGCAGGGTGCGTGTGTGGCCGTGGACTGTGAGTCCTATCTCTTCTCCGACTGTGGTCACCGTGCGACGGGGCCGGTACGTGGGGTGGTCCCCGTACGTCGTCGGATGCGGACGTTGTTTTCCGTTGACTTGAGAGTCTACTCCTTTAGTGACCCTCCACTAGTCGTAGCCTACCAGTACGCGGTACCGGTAGCACCAGGGAGTGGTGTACGGGCTTACCCTTAGAGACGGTTTGTGGACCGGTTACCTTTGGGCCCCACGTCTTGCAGCCAGAGTCCGGCTGAGGGGAAAACCGGTCAGAGGGCCAGACCAGGGACGCGTGGTCTGTGTGTGCACACGTGGTTGGGGGCGGTTGGACCCACGTCGACGGGCGTGACCCCAGCTAGTCACTTGTTTGTGGTTACTTGTTCGGTGTTCGTGCCTTTGGTAGGCGCTACCATGTCAGGCAGTTCACCTGCGGTGCGGTGTAAGACGTCCAGGGACGCTACCTGCTGTGCTTCTAGTGGGAGGTACTCCTATCGAGTTGGGAGTGACAGAATGTCAGTTTTCGGGACTTCGACCTTCGAGTTTTTGGTCGTGTCGACCGCTATGTTTTCGGTTGTTTCGCCGCGGCGCGTGTGTTGGTTTTCGCTCCGTGGGACTAGTGCTAGTGGCTCTATCGAGGTTGCGTCTTGTTGTGCGGTACCCACGATCGGATGGTCGGGGTTGCACCTTGGACAGCGTGTCCAGGTCGGCTGTGTCCGGGGGACAGGCCTCTACGGCATGGTTGCCGTGTGTTTTTACTTCGGTAAGCGGTACTAGTGAAGTTCGGTAGCCTCGACTGCGAGATCGGGGTGTGTTTCTGGTATAGTAGGAGTAGTTGTAGCACCGGGCTTCGACCGGCCACCGGGTTTACTGTTCCTACTGTTGCGGTTGCTCTTGTAGCCTTCCTTTCCGCTACCGCCGTTGTTTCCGGTTGGGGTTCCGCGGGATCCCTGCTGAGTCTCTGTTTTGGAGACTCATTCCCTGCTTTTCAGGTGAGGCGGTTCTTCTTCCTCGAGGTTCGAGGGCATGATGCGGAGGTTCTCAGCTGCCAGCTTGCCGGGCCGAGTGTTCACTTGGCATGTGGTACGTTTTACTGCTTTAGACTGTACTTTCTGTTGGACTGGACTCTGTTGTAGCTGTAGTTGTTCTTTCTTTCAGCTTGTTGTTGTTGGTTGTCCTGCTTTATTTCTTATTTCTTTGTGCCTCCACACTCCTTTTTGCCCTTCCGAGCCCTCCCGGCTCGTGGGCGGCGGTGCGCGTGTCGGGTTATCGGGCCTTCCCAGTAATCGGATTCTCGGGTCGTTACAACTGGTATCAGAGCAGTGGTTGTGGACGTACATAGGAATTCGAGATATTACAGTGATCAAAGTCCATGAGGTCCAGTACAGTCGGCAGCTGGCTTAGGGTTTTGTGTTCGCTTTCCGCCCAGTTTCTCGCTTGAGAGTTTGAGTGCGCTGTGTGGCGCTGTGAAGGTGGTTGTTGTCCGCGGCTTTCGTGCCAGCATGGGGTCTAAGGATTGAGGTTGAGAGCCTTCTCCCTCATCGGTGGTGGCCCTGGTTGTGCTGCGTTGGGCAGAGGTTGCCGGCAGGTGCGTTGCTGCGGTGCTGCGTTCGAGGAACCTGCAGCGTGGTCAGGTGGCTGGAGAGGATTTTTTTTTGTGGTTAAGTGGCCGTGAGTGTGCTCTGAGGGAGCTGCTGTCGGTTTTGGCCACTCCAGCATTGGTTTTATCCAGCCCCTGAGGCGTTGAGGTTGTGGTTTAAGGTGGTAGAGCGGGTGTTCTGATCGAGAAGTGTGCTCGGGTGAGCGGAGGATCTTCTCGGTGAGCTACTGTTTCGTCGAGCCTGATGTTCCTGTCGTGCTCTGTGGTGTCAGAAATGACGGGTCGGTCCCGATTGTTCTGCGGATTTCGAGGCTGGATTTGGCAGAGATGTCCCGGTAAGTCTTTGCTCCTGCGTTTCTGTCAGTGGATGGGTTGTGTTCGCCCTGGAGTTGGCTTGAGATGTGAAGGCTCCACGGTGAGTTTCGGGACTCGAGGGTTAGCATCGGCGGTTGTCGGTTGTGGCTCGTGTTACGGCTCTTGGCGTGGCGTGTTGCAGTTCGAGGAATTGCAGCGGTGGTGCATCGAGAGATGCTGTGATTATGGTCCGACGTGACACTCGTTGAGTGTGTCGGAGGCGCTGACCTGATGGAAGCGATGGTTTTCCTTGGTGCTGGATGGTGCTGTTTCCAGCATGCGCGAGGTTTGAGGTCAGGTCGAGCGTGGAGTTCTTCCGTTGGTCGGAAGTGCATTTGGGTTCTCCTTTGGTTGGAGAGATTGTATTTGGCTAGGACTGCCGTCTTGCATTGTGTGCCCGGATTGGTTGGCCTTGTGTGCCATGAAGTCCGTGCAAGACGTGCTCCTTGTCTTGGCAAGGTGGTTGTCTGTGAGAAGTTGTGCCCATTCCCTTATCGTGTGAGGGTGTGCTGGCGCTGTTCCGGAAGGACGAGTGCTGGTTGGGCGGTGTTCACTTCCTTGGCTGTGCGCGCGGATCAGAGTGCGCAGCGGAAGCGTGATGGGCTTGTGACTCATTGGTTCAGGATCGTAGCGTTGGTTGCTACGGGCGGATTCCTGAGTTTGCGTTGAGCATTGGAAGATTAGTTCCTCGGTGTGAAACGTGTTGTTGTCGTGCCGTTGCCCGAGAAGTCGTGGTTCTTGGCACTTGCAGGATGGAGTGTTGGGGAATGTGCTGGCTAGTGTGCCGCATGAGTACCCTATTCCTGTGATAGAAGCCGTGTCAGGCGTCGGTGTTAGACCTGGATGGGGTTGTTGAGGATGTCACCTGACGATGGTCGAGGACGTGTTGGTCAGAGTCGGTATCCTGGTGCCCGACTTGTGTTCTCAGTCGTGTCCTCGGATGAGATCATTTTTGGAGAAGTGATCTCTGGCAGGCTGTGGGTTCCTGTTGGTAGCTGCGAGTGACTGGTAAGGCTAGTCTCGTAGCCGACCACGGTGAGATATTTGTTGCTTTGGGGAACCATGAGCATTGTTCAGGTGGTGTCCCGTGGCTCTATGGTAAGGGTGAAATTGGGATTGGCAGGTGTCCACCTGGATTGATCGAAGGATTTGATGAGACCAGATGGAAGAGTGACGCCTGTGGGTGGAGGCCTTTTGTGAGATTGGCGTTGGATGGTGGTCCTTGATAGGACGTTGGTGTCGCAATGGTTATCCCTGGTTTGGTGACCAGCATGGGGTGGTTCCCCTGTAAGTCTGAGTCGATCGAGGTGATGACTGGAGGCACCATGATCTGTCATTCGGTTTCGTCGTGCTCCCCGAGAGGGTCGAGTTGGTGCGATGTTCGAGCTCGGATGCGGAGTCCGAGAGGAGTGCAGCTCGAGATGTGGCATCAGTCTGTGTGGGAGTCGACGGATGGCTTGCCGAGGTTTGGAATGTTTCCTTCAGACCCGGTGGAGGACCAGGAAAGAGGGAAGAACCTGAGCGAGCGGTTGGTGATCGTCGACGCGTGGTCTTTTCACGGACAGAAGATGCTAGTTGTCGGGGCTCGAGCGTGGCGTGAGCCGGTGCCAGCGAGACCTTTTGGTGGTCACTTCTGTGGCGTGCCTTTCCGGACGGGATCTGGACTTTGTTGAAATTTGTCCTCTGACAGAGTTGGCACAGTGTTATGTCCGGCTTTCGGCTTGCCATGCGTGGAGTGTTTCTTGGTGTTGAGCCGATGAGCTGGTTACGGTCTGTTGAGAGGACTGCTTGAGCTGGTGGAGGCTCTGTATTGGTTGTCCCCTTGAGAAGTGTGTGCGACCTGTCAGCTGGTTGTGAAGCTGATGTGCGATTTGTCTGCTGACCATTGGATGGATCAGTAGCTGTTTCTCGTGACGAGGGTTGTGTTTCCTCGGTGAGCGAGATGGTGGCAGCGGCGCCTTGATTGGTTTCTGTGGTGTTTGAGGTGATGCCGGACTGTGTCCTCTAGTATATGCCTGCTCTGTTGGCCAGTGTGGTCGGCGCGAGGAGCGAGGTGTTGTTTGTGATTGTAAGTCTGGCTGTGTCCCTCAGGATCGGTGTTTTCGTGAGAATCGAGGTTTTCTGTGCTGGGGCTCTGACAGCGTGTCAGTTGGTTCAGTGTTCTTCCCCTGGGACTTCGTGCTAGGTCCTGAATTTTGAAGATGAAATTCCTTTAAGGGGGGAGGGCTGTAATGCCCTGGATTTTTCGGATATTTTTCGGATCATTTTAGTGGGTCTCAGAGTGTATTTTGTGCTTTACACGTGTTTTTCCCTGATGTGCCTTCGGAACTCTTTGCAGGGTAAACCGTGGCGTTCTCCGACTCCGGGATGTTACCACTGCATTGCGCTCTTCCCGAGGATCGCGGAGGTAATTTTTCATAATTTTCTGAATTTTTTGAATTTTCGGGTTTTTCTATATATACTAACCCTTTTTCTCTCTCCCCTCTCATTTCTCTCTTTCCTCCCTCTCTCTTCTCTCACGCCCTCTTTCTCCCCGCTCTTCTCCGACGGCCGACGGAGTGAGGTGGGGGCGAGGTGGAGGCGGCGCGGGCGACGATGCGGGCGAGGATGGGCGAGGATCGACGCGGAGGCGGGCGCGATCCCTCGGTGGATTCCGAGATGGCGTCGTTCTCGTTCCGGGCGGTTTTCGGCGTGGATTAGTCGCTTCGGCGCACGGTTTCTTCGGTGGAGGTAGGGTGACGGAACACTGCTACGTTCTGCTCGTTTCCCCTGCCATTGCATGTCGTTCGGCGCGAAAACGGCTGTGTTTGGGTCCGTTCTAGCGAAATCATGTTTTTGTGGAATTCGTAGGGTTCATCTGGAAATGGCGATGGTTTTCGGATCGGTTACTGTCAATAGACTCTCTGCGATGAGGGCATTCTATAGTCACCGATTTCGTCTCAATTGGTGGTCCTGTTGGACCGGTAGAGCTCCGGGAAGCTCAGTAACCCTTTTTGGGTAACTTCGGTAGAATCGCTCGTTTCTCGCGATTCGTGCGTCGTTTTGACTCCGGTCGAAGTCCATGTGATTGCCAGGGTGGTTGTGGTTGTATCCCCTTCGTTTCGGCACGGACGGGGCGTGGGAAGGCCACCGTTGGGCCAACCCCCCGGTTTGCGCGCCGTGATGGTTAGGCGGTCGAACTAGGGCCGTCCATCCCCATGGGCGGCCCCGTCTTGACCGTTCATCTGCTCGGCGCGCAGCGTTCGGCTTGGCACGCAGTGAGGGTTATGCGGTCTATAGTGCGATCGCATAACCCAGGTGCGACCAGGGTCGAGCCGTCCTTTCCCTCCGATTTTGACCGTTGCTGGGCTGTGCGGCTAGGGTCTGGCCGTATAACCCTTTGTACGGCTATGAGCTGGCCGTACATCCCCTGGTGCCGTGGGCTGTTGTACGGCTAGAGGTTGACCGCACAAGCCTTGTGCGGTGAGGTCCTAGCCGCCCGTTCCCTCGCGCGGCTAGGGGCTAGCCACACATGTGTTCCCCGTTGGAGGATGAACGACCGCGTTGGACCGTTCATCCCCCAGTTGCGGCTGAGGGTCCGCCGTTCGACCTTGGTGCGGCTGGGGACCAGCCACTTGTGCCTCGTTGACCCAGGAGAAGAACGGCCTGCTGTTGGCCGTATATCCCCTGGTGCGGCCCCTTCCTGGCCGTACGTCCCTGAGCGGCCCAGAGTGGACCACCCAAGGGGCTGGTCTAGCTGGCGTTTCCGTTTTGACCGGTTTGAGTCCCGTGCGTGTAGGTCTCGATCCACCTGCCGACCCGTGGCCTGACGGATGCTGTGCAGTTGGTCGTGGCCAGACGTCACGGTATGGTGTGGTCTCAGGTTGCCGTGTTCTCGACCTGTGTCACCGTACGTCGGTGTGAGTGCGGCGAGGGTTCCTCGCGCGCCGTGGGTTTCTCCGGAAAGTGATTTCCGAGCGGGCCGTGTGTGTGGCCTTAGCCCCTTGAGTTCCCTTTCCGAGAGAATGGTCTCTGCGGCTCGTGAGTTGTCTCGGTGCTCGTGCTACCGTGGTTTTAGACCTAGAGATTGGACTGGATTGACAGCCTTGTGCTGTTGCGTACAACGGTCTTGACCCCGAGTCTTGTGACTCAAGGACCGTTGGGTGTAGTGTGTCTAGAGGACTGTCCAGAGTCCAGTGGCTTAGTGCCACTTGAGTTTTCTCGACTCTCGCGCAGGGTGCGTGCATGGCCGTGGACTGTGAGTCCTATCTCTTCTCCGACTGTGGTCACCGTGCGACGGGGCCGGTACGTGGGGTGGTCGCCGTACGTCGTCGGATGCAGATGTTGTTTTCCGTTGACTTGAGAGTCTACTCCTTTAGTGACCCTCCACTAGTCGTAGCCTACCAGTACGCGGTACCGGTAGCACCAGGGAGTGGTGTACGGGCTTACCCTTAGAGACGGTTTGTGGACCGGTTACCGTTGGGCCCCACGTCTTGCAGCCAGAGTCCGGCTGAGGGGGAAAACCGGTCAGAGGGCCAGACCAGGGACGCGTGGTCTGTGTGTGCACACGTGGTTGGGGGCGGTTGGACCCACGTCGACGGGCGTGACCCCAGCTAGTCACTTGTTTGTGGTTACTTGTTCGGTGTTCGTGCCTTTGGTAGGCGCTACCACGTCAGGCAGTTCACCTGCGGTGCGGTGTAAGACGTCCAGGGACGCTACCTGCTGTGCTTCTAGTGGGAGGTACTCCTATCGAGTTGGGAGTGACAGAATGTCAGTTTTCGGGACTTCGACCTTCGAGTTTTTGGTCGTGTCGACCGCTATGTTTTCGGTTGTTTCGCCGCGGCGCGTGTGTTGGTTTTCACGCCGTGGGACTAGTGCTAGTGGCTCTATCGAGGTTGCGTCTTGTTGTGCGGTACCCGCGATCGGATGGTCGGGGTTGCACCTTGGACAGCGTGTCCAGGTCGGCTGTGTCCGGGGGACAGGCCTCTACGGCATGGTTGCCGTGTGTTTTTACTTCGGTAAGCGGTACTAGTGAAGTTCGGTAGCCTCGACTGCGAGATCGGGGTGTGTTTCTGGTACAGTAGGAGTAGTTGTAGCACCGGGCTTCGACCGGCCACCGGGTTTACTGTTCCTACTGTTGCGGTTGCTCTTGTAGCCTTCCTTTCCGCTACCGCCGTTGTTTCCGGTTGGGGTTCCGCGGGATCCCTGCTGAGTCTCTGTTTTGGAGACTCATTCCCTGCTTTTCAGGTGAGGCGGTTCTTCTTCCTCGAGGTTCGAGGGCACGATGCGGAGGTTCTCAGCTGCCAGCTTGCCGGGCCGAGTGTTCACTTGGCATGTGGTACGTTTTACTGCTTTAGACTGTACTTTCTGTTGGACTGGACTCTGTTGTAGCTGTAGTTGTTCTTTCTTTCAGCTTGTTGTTGTTGGTTGTCCTACTTTATTTCTTATTTCTTTGTGCCTCCACACTCCTTTTTGCCCTTCCGAGCCCTCCCGGCTCGTGGGCGGCGGTGCGCGTGTCGGGTTATCGGGCCTTCCCGGTAATCGGATTCTCGGGTCGTTACATGTATCATCCGATTTAAAAGAGAATTATTAGCTCTAATTAAATCCTAATTAGTGGATGCTGTATTTTTTTACCTAATTGAATAAATGAGGTCATGAATTATGTCATAAAGGGGGATTTATTTCAATATTTATCTGTTGGAAATTAATGTCAACATAAGTTGGTGTAATAGTAACATGAGTTAGTGAAATAGGAAAATTGGGTGGAAAATTGACTTAGAATTAAATTAGCAATAAAATATCATTGAACAAATGAGATAATTAATTATGTCAAAAATGGAGATTTATTTCAACATCAACATGTTGAAAATTATTGCCAACATAAGTTGGTGTAATAGTAACATGGGTGGGTGACATAAGAAATTAGGTGGAAGATGGAATTAAATTAGTAATAAAATAATTATGGGACTTGGCCTATAAATAGGGTTGGGATCTTCCACACTCAAAGCACAAATCTATTGAGGAAGTGCTGGTTGTAAAGAGAAGGAAATCTTGAAGTTTGGAGGAGTGTTTGAAGTATTCTTCGTTCTTGTTGTTCTTCCTCTTCGATCTTCCACTAGGTAGGTACTCTCTCAAACTAAACTCAAATTGATACATGAATTAGATGTAGATGCATGTCTACTTTGATTCTATACCATTTTCCCTAATTTTTATTGAGTATTAAGCATGTTGGCCATACAACTGGACATAAGATTTTAACCGAGATTTTTAACCACCGGAAGATCCGTCTCAGATCACGGTGTCTTTCTAAAACTGTGTTCCAGGTGCGTGATCTCTGCCCCGATCGTGATGTCTTCAAGTTCTAATTGAACTAATATATTGTCTAGTATGTTAAATATGTCATGTTAAGTTGCAGATCATTCAAATTCACACACGATTAAGTTAAGGATATGGAAGATAATAATTATATTCCATAAGCTTATATTTCCGTCCTAGTTATTGTTACTTTCATGATATCTTTGATCTCCATGACTATATTATCTTTCTGACAAGTTAAATGGAATAGATAGTATCCGTTAAAATTACATGGGCTTAGTTGCATGATCGTGATAAATACGAGTTTAACAATTTCCATGTTATCGCGTTGCCGTGTTTTCGACAAGTCGCGTAGTTCACTAGATTTTTAAAGAAGAACGGTGTCTAAGGAAAGAGGTCCACGGGCAAATGCTTTAAGTGGATAAGTGGTTACTTAATTAGGCCCTCGTGAATACGAGGGGAGCCTCCCACTGTCCCACCTTTTACTTGGCCATGATTCTTTGATTTTCTAGTTAAGCTCCGACTGTGAAAAATGGGATAGAATTTTCCGCAAGAATTATTTCTCATTTCCGACAAGTCGTGTAAATAGCTAGATTTCTAAGGAAAAATGGTGTCTAAAGAAAGAGGTCCACCGGTAAATGCTTTGACTGGATAAGTGGTTTATTAATTAGGACCTCACAAATACGAGGGGAGCCTCCCACTGTCCCACCTCTTACCAGGCCGTAATTCCTCGGTTTTCTAGCTAAACACCCGACTGTGAAAAACTTGATCTAAATCCATTTTATGAGATTTTCTGCAAGGGCTAATTGTGCCTTATCCGACAATCCAATCTTTTATTGACTTAATGTCATTAAACATGATGCCTTAAATCCTTCTTGAACTTCTTTTTCAACTACTTGTAATCTTGTACTACTCATACCTCGAATGATAATTTTTGCTAGATCTGTACTTTATTTAGTAAGCTTTACCTTAAAATTCTTTGGCCATACATATTATGTGGATGTCTAAATATACTTAGGATCTATGATCCATATCCCCAATGCCTGACATTAATGGGGCTTGGTCTGGTCCTGGGGGAGCGTCTAAAAGTACTTGTGCCCTTGGGAGTTGAATGACCTGGTGTGGCATTGTATCGAAGTGCTTGACTTGCTAGATTGATTTATGACATTCCACAGTTCGTAAATTACTTGACTTGCTTGAATGCACGAAGTACTTGAATTACGTGAAATATTTGACTTGTACATACTTGCGTGAAATAGTCAATTCCATGATAATACTTGCAACATGATCATTCTCTACTTGAACTTTACTGTCTCTCCTATTCTTGTTCCATGTTTTATTTACGTTTCTTGGCATAACACATACCTTTATCCAAAATATTAATTACTTTAAGTTGCCTAGTATAGAGATATAAATTCTACTGAGCGTTTTGCTCACCCTACGTTTTCGGTTAACATTGCAGGTTGTTCCGACGATGAACCTCAAACACATGGGGATGGGCAAGAGTGAAACGAGGGATCAAGTTCATCTTTCTTACCTAGGTTTATGAGTGTACTCTTGCTAGAATTATATACTTGGAAGTTGTATTATGCCTCTTAAGGCTTAAGAATGTGGTAAAACTTTATTTCGATGAAATGAAAGTATCATTTCCTTCTTGTGTCCTATTATGGTTAGACCCTATTATACATGCTCTTGATCGACACGAATGTTCTCGACTCGTCGCGCCTCGATATTCTGCGTCAGGGCCTGACATAAATGTCATAAGCAAACCCCCTAATTAAAGAATATTTTGCTAGAAATTTAAATATACATACCTGTAGCGGGAGGTGGTGGGGGTGTCCCTTGCGTAGTTGGTGGGAGGGCACTGGGACATGTAAGAATTAAATGTTATAAGCAAAACCCCTAATCAAAGAATATTTTGCTAGAAATTTAAATAGACATACCTGTACTGGGAGGTGGTGGGGGTGTGCCATGCAGAACTGGTGGGAGGGCATGGGGACCTATAAGAATTAAATGTCATAAGTAAAACATATAATCACACAACATTTCAGGCAGATTCAAAATAGACATACCTATCAGCTGCGGTGGTGGCGGTATGCCATGTCTAGTTGGTGAGTCGACACTCAGACCTGTAATAAATAAATATTTTAAGCTGATATATAATTAATACACTTATATAGCTAAATATTTGAATAGATATATCTGTTCTTGAAGTAGACGCCAAAGATGAGGGAGTAGAGTCCCTCCCTCTGCCCTGTCTCCTCCCACTCCCACTACGACCTTATTGGACCCTCTCTTTATTAAGAACAATAAAATTAATGCATATGAATCCGCAACTATATAAGATTTACAATAGTCATTAAAAATTATGCAAAAATGTATAATTTTTTACTAAATTATGAAATATTATCCATTTCCTCTTCAGATGCTGATGATATATCTAACTCAGCCTCATTTTCGTCATCCTCTTTAGCTTCATCAGATTCAAACTCTTCCTATTCAGAGGACTCCTCCCCTATAACATCATCATTTAGCTCTGTCGGATCGACTTATTGCACTTCATTGCCTGTATGTAACGAAAGTGGCTCATCAAATTCGTCCAAATGAAGATGTGTGGAACCTACAACGCTAACTTCGTCTAATTTAAAATATTCGACATTGACATCCGCTGAGATAGTTTCACTTAGATTCAACTCATAATTGGGAAAAAGTCTTGCTTTAACCTTTCAAACTGCCCACCAATCTTTATTCTTGGACGCTGAATAGCTTGAATAATACACTTGTTGGGTTTGTGCGGCCAAAATGAACGGCTCATATGTATTCAGTTGAGACCTATGTTTGACATCGACAATCTTATATGTTGTGTCATGTCGAACAAAATTAGGATCAAACCAATGACACTTAAATAGGAATGCATGATTATCTTCTCTCAGATACTGTAATTCTATGACTTCCTCAAGAATACCATAGTAGTCCAGTTCATTTTCATTGTATGCACTTCCCTTAACACATACGCTGCTGTTCATCGTAAACTTATTTCATCCATAATCCCTCATGTGAAATTTGTATCCATTCACAATATATCCCGGATAGGCACGTGCAACTTTCGAGGAGCCATAACTTATCTCATGTACTCTTTCATCAGTAATAAGACCTTGTTCAACCTATATGTAAATTAGAGTAGTTAAAATATTAACATTTACCTCAATAGAAGTAAATGAAAACGTATATATTCAACGATCGACACTAACTCGATATCTCAGCCATCTGGCAAAAAACTTCTCGCATTCTTTTTCAACCTCCGCGTCCTGGATATTTGGATATTTTTAGACTACTTCTGAATCAAATTGTCAACAATATGAATACATCACTATCTTAAATTGCAAGATGAAGGGTAAACAACTTATGTACATAAAGGAAATGTGAGTTAAGAACTTACTCAACATAGGGTTCAGTCTCAATACAATTTAGAAGAATATATATCTGTACGTCGTACAACTCTCTATCTTCGAGCGTGCGAGTCAAGCAAAGTCCGAATGTACATCCTGGATGTTTAAATATAGAGAGACGATAGGACGAGTCAGCAACTCCCCCATTGTCATTATGTGGAGGTCGAGTACGATGAGTTTGACTCTCGGGCTCAAAGTACATCGAATAGAAGTTTAATTTTTTTTCAATAATATATGCCTCAGTAATCGAACCCTCCACCTTCACCTTGTTGCGGATTTTTATTTTTATTTCATGCATGCACCTACAACAACAATTGAGATGACAATGACACACATATCGTACACATGTAGCAATTGAAAGGAAAAAAAATCCTCACATACCTCTCAAATGGATACATCCATCGAAATTGTATTGGTCCTCCGACTATAGCCTCGTATGGCAAATGGATAATCAAGTGTTCCATCAAATTGAAGAATGTAGGAGGAAATATCTTCTCTAGCTTGCAAACGATCGTGACCACATTTCCTTCGATAGTTTATACATCTCGAAGTCTGAGTTCTGATGCACATAAAATCTTTAAAAATTGACTCAGCTCAGTTAGTGCTCGCCATACAGGCTTTGACAACAAGTCATAGAATGCAATGGGCACCAGCCTCTCTATGAACACATGATAGTCATGACTTTTTAGTCCATATATTTTCCCTCATTAACATTCACATTACGGGCTATGTTGGACACATATCCATCCGAGAATCTTGATAGGGTGCTATGCCCGGATACAGAGGGGGGTGAATGTATCCCCTTCAGAAATAATGCCCAAATTAAAACACAGATGCTAGACGCAATCACAGAATAAAACTAATTCAATTAAACTCATGAGCAAACACATGGAGCGCGCCTAAGCAATCATCTAGCGGAAGCAAACACACAGACAAACCACTGCTCAAGAGATTTTTTAGGTGGTTCGGTCACCAAGACCTACGTCCACCCCTCACTCCCAACCGGAGTGAGGCTTCCACTAGCACAAGCTAGAAAGCAGACTCAGTCTGCAAACAAGTTGCTGCCATACAGCTTGACCAGGGGAACAACCTCCCCTCTTTCTCCAAACCGGAGGGACACCCCAAGTGACTCCCAGCCACTTGGAAACCAGAGACTAGGTCTCTCTTCCTCCAGACCAGGAGGGAACCCACCAGTGACTCCCCGTCACCAGCAAACCAGAGGTCAAAGACCTCTCTTCCTCCAGACCAGGAGGGAACCCTGGACTTGCAACCCACAAGCCCAGAACCGGAGATCAGATCTCCCTTCTCCTGAGTCCACAGGAGGAACCCGACCTCACTACTGAGAATCGGAAGAACAATAGTAACCTGAGTAACAAAAGGAAAAATAAGAAAACATAAAAAGCACAGCGACAAAAGCTGGAAATGAAACACAAGAAATATAGCTCTCAATGAGCATAGTCGTTCTGGATTTGATCCACGAACAGACTGAACAGATCTTCAATAGAACTCTCTTCCTTTCTTCCTCTTCTTTCTTCTTCTCAGCTCACGCAATCTTTCTCTTCTCTGCTCTCCTTTTCACTCACACTGTCTTTCTCTTTTCTTTCAATCCTCACGAGCTCTCTCTTTCTCTTTTTCTTTCTTCTTCTTTCTTCTTCTTCTGCTTCTCTACTTCTTTTCTCACAGTCTCGATCAGCCCTCTTCTATTCTCATCATTTATCTTCAATGGACGAAGGCTTCTATTTATATCAGCTTTAGCAGGTGTTAGGGCATGTGTCCTTCAGGTTCCCGCCCAGAGAGCACCTCAGATCACGTGCCAGGCATCATCCTCGGTTCACGCGCCTAGTCATTAACCTGAGTCATCTACAGACAGAGACAAAACGCAATGAAACGAATTAGTTAGTTCAGGCTTTTAACAACGAGTGTATATACTTTAGAAGCAGTAAATGAGTAAGTGTGTACACTGAGAGAGTGTATATACTTGTAGGTCTTCATGCGACCTCAGTGTATATACTTGCTGAAGAATGCATTATCATAACAAGGGGAATGTGTGGACTTCTGTGAAATGTATGAAGCCATCGAGTGTATAGACTTAGGGACATCAATTAGGCAAGTGTGTACAACGTGAGAGAGTGTATATACTTGCTGTGAAGAACAATAATGTGTAGACTTGTGAAGCATAACTATATGCAGTGTATAGACTTCAATGAATGCAATGCATGCACAATGATGCAATGTATAGACTATGAAGATATGTGTGTGAAGCTCAACAATGTATAGACTATGCAACGGCATCAAAGCAACATATCGATGTACATACTTTGGCTTGATCAATGCACACTGCACAAATGGATGTACAGACTTGAAGTGGCATGTAGCAGACGATGAACAGCCAAGCATGTATAGACTTACCAATGCGAGCACAGGCTGTACACACTTTGATTGCGTGCAAGAGAACGCAGTGTACAGACTTTGCTGTGAAGAACAATGCATGAATGCAGTGTATAGACTTGCTATTAACATGCATGAGAACCCAATGTACAGACATGCTGTCCCTGCAGCTGACGACTCCAGTGTATAGACTTGCTGAGGGAAGGGCTGTACAGACTTTAAGCAAAGCAAGGCAGTCGAGTGTATAGACTTCATGATGTGTACACTTTGGCACAAGAAACGACTGTACAGACTTTTGCTCAATAGCGATGTATAGAGTTTTGAAAACTTGAACGACTAAGCATGATGTACAAACTTTGAGCATTGTATAGACTTTGCGAAGCACATGCCTTGGCTGTACAGACTTCAGACTTGAACGTGTGTGCTGTGAACGATGTATACACTTGGAGGCCCTTGAAGGGTGTACAGACTTGAAGAATCGAAGCCAATGTAGAGAATTGATGAATGGCTCAGCAATGTATAGACTTGGTGAGCTTCAGAGCACAATGTGCAGACTTTACCACTGTATAGACTTGAAGTTCTGAACGTAGGTAAAGGCTGGGATTGTATAGACATGCACAGTGCTGCCAATGTATGGACTTCCAATGAATGCGACCGTTGTACAGACTTGCTCAAACAGACCGATGTATAGACTTGCCAACGAGAGGGCTGTACAGACTTGAGCAATGTAAAGGCAATCGGATGTATAGACTTGGGCTGTACATACTCGGAAGGCTTGAAGTCGATGTACAGACTTGGAAACCGATTTGCAAAGGCTGATGTATAGACTTGAAGGTTCATAGGATGTATAGACTTCAAATGCAACAGAAGACTCTATATGGACATTGAAGATGCAAGCGATGTACAGACTTGGGATTCCACTATGGATGTATAGACTCTGAAGAAATGCGGCGATGTGCAGACTTGGCGCCTTGAAGGATGTATAGACTTCAGTTGAGCAAGCTACAGTGTTGTTGTATGGACTTGATCTTCAAGGAATGGCCGTACAGACTTTGAAGGCTTAGCGGAGGATGTACAGACTTTGAATATGAAAACCAATGTATGGACTTCAGTTGAAGACCAATGTACATACTTTGAATATGAAGACCAATGTACAGACTATGAGAGCTAAGGCCAATGTATTGACTTGCGAAACTGGGGGGTCGACCCATTAGAAATGGGGGGTCGATCCACAACTGTCCAGTCAATGCTGACAGAGTGTAGACATGATCAAGAAATGCATGTGCCAATGTACACACTTGAAAAATCGATGTAAAGACTATGCATGAGACGGTGAGCCATGTACAGACTTTGAAGCTTAACAGAGACACAGGATGTACAAACTTCATGAAATGCATGCTATTCAATGTACACACTTTGAATTTATGCAAGCTGATGTATAGACTTCAGTTGAAGCCAACCGAAGAGTGTATAGACTACACTTATCTGGGGAGTCGACCCATCTAGAAAGGGGGGTCGACCCACACTAAGCTGACTATGATGATGCAAGGATGTTTAGCCTGAACAGAATTCCACAAGCAGAGTGAAGCAACTAATGAATGTGTATATGAATGCTTCATGCAGCAGATAACATGGCTGAACATCAAATATGCAATGCTTTTAGACCTGATAAACTAACAGAACAGCAGACTGACTGAACATATGAAGATGACTCATACAGCAAGATGACTCACAGTGATTAACTCACAACAAAACCAATCATCAAATGATTAACTCACATCAAAGCCAATCATCAAAATCACAGGGGCACAACAATCTCCCCCTTTTTGATGATGGCAACACTACACTGTGAGTAATTCTGATGACACAAACTATTCTCCCCCTTTGACTTCATCAAAAAGAAAATAGTTTGAGAAGTTAAAGCATGTTTAAAAAATTCAGTCAATTTCTCCCCCTTGCAATAAACAAGATGAACCATGGAGAGGTAACAATGCAGAAATGCAGATGCAACTAGAAGTGCAATACCTCCCCCTAAATATATGAATGCAAAGACACAATTGTTACCAATTGAGATGAACATGATTCAATATTACATGGAAGCTCCCCCTGAGTAGATGCCAATTGATATGTATCTGTTGCATTTCTCCCAATTGATATGGGTGAGAGGGAGACCACTGAGGCATTCAAGGATAAGTTCAGATCAATGAATCAAGGACAGTGAGCAGAAGAGTTTCAAATTACAGATCTTCAAAGAAGCTCCAAGCACAAGAAGTTCAACAAGATTTTCAAGGAGATATCAATCTCATAAATCCAAAATATAATTTTTCAAGGTCTTTCATTATAAGGGCTTATGAATGAAGTTTATTGATCAGCATGGTTTAGACATGATGTATGCAGAGTTTATTAATAAAATTCTGTATTGATATCTAAAACCATGGTTTAATAAAAATGAACCAAGCCCTTATTTTTATCTTGATTAAACTCCCTTTCTCTTACACAATCAAATTTATTGACTTCAATCGAAATTACATACACTAGAATTGAGATCGAGCATTTATGAAGTCATGTGAATTTATCTAGGGTTGTAGCAATTTGATTTTAGCATCAATATTCAGATATTTCAATTTGTTCAACAATTTTCATGCTACAAATTTTACGAGCACTCTAGTTCAGTGCACACCTTGTAACTAGAGGATATACCTTGATCAGAGGCCAATATCCCTAAGCACTTAGTGTGACTCACAGTCATGCTTTATATAAACAGAGGTAGCATTTACACATCATGACACACTACAAATCATTTCTTGATGAGTGAGTTGTATTTCTCAGTGTGCATGCCATTACTCTGCCTGATTAACACTCATTCTTAAGCAGAGTTAACTATGGCACCTCATGACACAGTCCTTTGGACATGTGTTTCTCAGTGACCAAAGTCATTGCTCTCACAGAAATTACCCTTTAGACATTTCAGAAAAGTTCATTTGCTTCAAATCATTAATAATTTCATGTACTTAACCAAATAAATCCATGTATTCAATAGTGCAGATTTCAGAAGATTTTACAAGACACAGCATGAAACAGATTGTTAAAGTTTATTAAACATGATTCAAATATTTTTAAGAGATTTTAAAGTCAAACTCTATGAATACATTAAACTTAAACCACATGAGTTATTTTAGACATTCATAAAATCGTATAATAGAAGATTCCTAGTTCAAGTGTTTTCAGATTTATGATCGAGATAGTCCCATTGAAATCTTCATGAAAGACTGATGGAATTCAGATATCAAATGATAGAGGAGATTTTGAAGCCCAGTGTTTTCCAAATTGTGATCAAGGTTTGTCAACAAAATCAATAAGAAAGGATATGCAATGAGTTCTCACACGAGTATGCATTTGACAACCTACATGCAATGCATTGACTCCCCCTGACAATATGTATTCAGTCACTCTTTTTGGCATCTTTCAATGTAAGGAAATGCGATGCACTATATGTATGCAAGGACATGCAAACACTCAATATTGGATGCTATGCAAAGACATGCAATTAACTCCCCCTGAAAAATATGCAATGATTTGCACTGAAGACTGAACATATGACAATGTGACTTATGCTCAATCAGACTGCCCTATTAAGCAAGATGACCTATGGTACCAGGCGGAGCACTTGGTCTAAAAGACCACCTCACACATAGCAAGAACCTCCAGACAGATTTCCCTACCTTTTGGTAGCTTACCATTTATATACCATAGAGGTCAATCATGATAATTCAACATGCAGTCCTATATGCAATCCAGATTTTCAGTGAGCTATGCAACAGATAAATTTCAAACCACATTCATATGCAGTTCAGATTTTTCAAAAATTTCAGAATACAATTTATTTTCAGAGATTATGCATAACAATAATTATCAAACAATTACAATTGGCATATGTATGCATCAGATGCAGACAACCCTTTTTAATCTGATATTTGCACAGAACACTCAACAAGTGTATGATCAGAAAATGATGCAAATGGCAGATGATGAATGAAAATGCAAAATCAGATCTAATGTGCTATGCAATAAGACTAAGAACAGGAAGTGTAAGAAATTTACCTGAAAGATTCAGGAGGGGTTTTCTTCTTGAGTGCCTTGGATTGTTACCCCTCTTTATTCTTCAGCTTCCAAGGCATACCTGTTGTAGATCGTGATATATCCACACAAATGGAACGAACCACTCATATGAGATATATATAAAAGGATGGAGATGATAACAAAGACAAAAGAAAGCACATGGTGCTATAAAAGAGAGTGATCGCCAGAGGGGTACCTCAATAATAAAAATAGATGATCGCGAATACCTGGTGATAAGTGGGATGCAGGATGGATTGTGAATTCCTTCCTCCTCCTTCAATCGGCCGGCCGATGAAGGGGGTTTTCCTTGTTGATTACCCTTGCACAAAGATGAAACAAACAAGCAAAAGGAAGTGGATCAGCCGAGTGAATGTAGTATCAATCCCAATAAACCATATGATGAAAAAGAAACATGACATGCGCACCTTTTTTTGTTTGTTTTAAAACCCCTAAAGAACTAGGGAGAGGAGAAATATGATACTAAACTAATGCAAGAAAAGAAAACAGTGGATGATGACCGATGGAAAATGCAAATAGATAAAGCAAAAGACCCCTGCTATCCCTGACGACAGTAGAGGGGAACTGAAGCTGATGCTGCCGGGAGGAAGAAGAGGAAGCAGAGAGCTCTTCTAAAAGATCGTACAGGAAGAAGATGAAGAGAGCCTCTGTGTGCCTGTGTGTTCTCTGCTCTCTGCCTCTTGCTGCTAACCTTGCGCGAGGTCGATCAAGACATCCCTATATAGGGTTCCAGATCCAAGATAACCTCAAAGTTGGGAAGATAAGAACGGGCAATGATCAAAAGAAGGCAGGACTCCAGTTCCAATTCGAGCAAGGAGACCATTGGAGGTAAGGAACTATTCAGGAAAGGCATACTCAAACACGACTCCGAAACATAAAACGCGACCTTCAAACGGGCGTCAAATTCTAAATTGACGACCTACATCAAGACATCACTCAAAAACACGACCCTAACAAAGGCGTCAACTCCTGGATTTAAATTTGGCAATAAAACTTTCTTTATTTGAAAATTATGAGAAAACGCCTTAGACAAAGACGTTACTTGAAAACACACCCTGAGAAAGGACGCCAATCAGTAGATGGAATTTATTTTGAAACCGGATAATACCAGGAATTGACGCCCTGACATTCGGTTGTCCTTTCTTTTGAACATGCCCTAGGTAAGGTTGCTTTTAAAATAACGCCCCTCTTCAGTTCGCGAATCACAAAAATGCAAGAACAAACCAAAAAACACACAAAAATAGAAAAACTTCATATTATGAATGTATTGAAGTTCACTTTGGGGCGTCAACATAGTGACATGAGATTTGATCAACATAGCGTCAATTTTGGCGTGTCTACAGCTGCCCCGCCTTGGCGTCTGCTTTGCAAGGGAGTGAGACGAAAATGAAGCGAAAGTGCAACAAACGGAATGAAGTGGAGCGAACTGATAAGTAGATGCCAAGGTGTGATGTGACACGCCTCCGACACCAAGCATTAGAAATCTTTCCAAGATTCTGAGCAAAACAACTCCGAGTGATTCCAAGGAAGCATCAATTTGCTGGATAAAGGAGACTAAACTAAACAAGTAAAATGTGCGCGCGGCACGATAAGGAGACACCATTGGAGAGCGGTTACCAGCCAACGTGGACGTGCTACAACTAAGGTAGATTTGTAGAAAAATAAAGGGAATTGAGATAGAGACCCAGCAAAGGGACATTTTCAAGGAACCAGCCTGAGCGGCTTCAGAGAGAATAACGTATTCGATTTGGAGTGGAATATCTCATGTCAACTCAACCAAGAGCGATTGACCTTCATTATTGCCATAATATGAAGATTTTCATCATGAACCTCAAAATCCTACATGATGCATGCTGGGCTAAAAGAAAAAATTAAAACAAACTAACAAATAGAAAATAACCAAGGATAATATTGTTAAGCCATCTAGATTTGATCAAGAATCCAGATCACTGAGCTGACACTAAGCCGAAGCTTGTTTGTCCGTGCATCAACCCAGAAAGTGGAACCATCGTCCCAGACCTTTAATGACTCAACGGCCTATCCGTGTGACTAAGACTCCTCTGGAATCATCATCGTTTTTGATGAAGGGGAACTCAAATTCCAGGTTCATCAGAACCACAAGGTCCTTGATATATTATAATAACGTAGAATACCATATAGTAATAATGCTTACAAGAACAGCATGATGTTACTTCCACAGTGATCCGGGCATCTCGAAACCTGCAATCTTCTGCACTTTGAAAGTTCATTAGCCCTCCCATAATTTCAATATGAATAATCCTCAATTCAAAGCATGACATGATCATAAGTGCTAAATAAAATAAAATTCCAACGAAATAATAGCACTTAAGTTCATCAGAGCACGTAGGGAAGCAAATTCATAAGCTCACAAATTCACGCCTGGACTGAACGGCGTCAAAACATGAAAGGCGCCTGATGATGAGGGCGTCAAAAAGAGAAACACGCCCTTCACTGAGGCGTTAAATGCACCAAGAGTTCAAGAAGAAAACGACCCACTAAAGGGCGTTAAATAAAACATGACCTCGGTCAGGTCGTCAATTCAACAATTGACGCCCTAACATAAGGCGTTAATTAAGCACAAGCTTCCATTTCCGATTCGAAAGCTAAACCCAGTCCTAATAGCCATAAAATTTCTAACTCCGAACAGCCTTAAGACTCCCCCGGACTTCTATAAAGGGAAGGCACTTCCTCAAATCAATCAAAGCAATCCTTCGGAGCCCTGTTTCTTCTGCTGCTTCTTCTCCTGTTCGTGTTCTTTTCGCAAACCGAGATGGAAAGGGCACTTAAGAGATCAAAGTCCTCAACTCCCAGATTAACTGAGATTAATGGGCATATCAGTAGTAGAATTTCCATGAATCAGGTAAAGACTGAGTCTTCTGTTCTTCTCTTTTCTTATCTTCACTGTCGCTCACGCATTCTCCTTCTTCTCCACAGGATTATCCAAATGTCCCAAGAGCTAGAAGATTTACAAAAATTAAGTGGCTGCCTCTTATTCTCTCCAAATTTTCTTCAGATATGAGGGTGTACCTAGCAAGATGGCACCTCCTGAGCCTAATTACCCATGCCAAACACTATGATCAAATCCATCTTGACTGGGCAGCTATAGGAGCTCTTGTAGAGATATGGCATCCTTCTACTCATACCTTTCTCTTCCCTACCTTTGAAGCCACCATCCTATTAGAAGAATTGGAGATAATCTTAGGCTGGAAAAGAATGAAGCAAGGGGATGAGGAGAAGATGGCCAACATGCTAAAACCAATTTCTTCTCACGAGCTATTAACCACATTGATACCTAGCCCAAACTTAGTGAATCAGATCAAGGTTACCAAAGGAATCAATCTTCTAAAGCTCGCTTCATGGGTGTACAAGAGAGTGGATCAAGCTAAAGAAGAAGAAGAGATAGAAAAGGTAACCAAGGCCTTCGTGGTATGCTTAGCGGGAGCACTCTTATTCCCATCCACGGAGGACTTTCTAGAGGAGGCCCAATTAAGCGCCGTGGTGAGCCTATGGGAAGGAGAGAGAATTGGACCGGCTATTCTAGCCTATCTCTATAGCGGGCTTACCTCGGCAGCAATGGGAAGACCCATCTATGGATGCATGCTAGCACTCTCTAGTTGGGTAGACCTTCACTTCAACTTTGATCAATGTGATGAAGCCCAACAATCCTCAAGAATCTTCTCAAAAAGCCCACTCTTTTATATAACCGGTTCACTTGGGATAAGTAATAGAGTGATGAACCGAATTCCTCAAATCAAGAAGAGAGTGGAATGGAGAGAACACCTCAAAGTGATGCCAACGAACCTCTTCACTTGCGCACCGAGAATACTCAAGACTCAAGAACTCTGTGCAAGATTCTCCCCCGGCACGGACCTTTGACTCATAGGCGCTTCAGAATTTGTTTTGTATAATTCACACCGATGCCTTCCTCAACTCGGGCTTCCATGGCAAATATTCGAGGATCCATCACACCTCCCTCCTATCAAAACAAGGGACCTTGGCGGCAATGAAGATGGAGAAGAAACAACCACAATCCAAGCCTTATGGAAAATCAATAAAGCTCATCAACCTGTGGAAAGCTTGGAAGAAGACAGAGGTGAATGGAAGTCTTATGTTATTGCTTTGAGAAACCTGAGGCCCAAAATGACTCATTGAAGCAGTGTACTCTCTCTTCCAAATAAATCAATGATAATTTTTTGATTGAGCCAATAACACAGTGTTGCTGATTAAATCTTCTAATAACTTGCGATTCCATCGCAAATAACGCCTCAATCATAGTCGTTACTTCTAGAAAAGACGCCTCAGCATACGTCATCTTCAATGATTGATCTCTCATAATTGACGCCTGCACCAATGGGCGTTAATTGAATAACGTCTTAGGACAAGGCGTGAATTCTATTTATATTCTAAAAAGCATTCATTGAAATTCCCAAAATAACGCCTTCAGCAAAGCCACGTTTCATATAAATAACGCCTCAAGCGTAGTCGTTACTCATAAACAGTAATCATCACTCCCATCCCATCAATCAATCCCCATTGAATGCGTCTGATGACGGTTATCATTCCCCATGCAAACAAAAATAACGCCTTACGAAATGTCGTCAATTATCAATAAACACCCTTGTTTCAGTCGTTAATTCCATAAGACACGGCCTTCCTTAAGTCGTTAATTCCTTTTGACCGTTCGACTTAACTTTCCCTCCTTTCTTCTTCTTCCTTCGTCCTCTTTCCCTCTTTCTCTCCTTCTTCTGTAACCCTAACCGAACCCAACCCCATCTCTCATTCTCTCTTTCTATCTCTCTCTCCCTAGCCCTAGCCATGGCCGGTGGACTCAAGCGGCAGAGGGTTTCGGCCCCGGAGGTGGTAGACTTGGGCGAGGAAGATCACGACGTGGAAAACGCCGCCGTGGAGGGAGATCCGCCGGTGGCGGCCGAGGAGGCACTGACGGTGGAGCACGGGGACACGGCCGAGGGACACGAAGTGGAGGAACGAGAAGACGGTGATGACAGTGAAGGAGGAGATGAAGGTGAAGAGGAAGAGGACGAATGCGAAGAGGGGGAAAGAGAAGAAGAAACACAATAAGGAGATCACGAAGAACCACCGGCCACGGCGGCGCCCATTCCCCGCCCCGGCCAACTCCGGCGACCAAGACAATCAAGGCCTCAACTCCGTGGTGAGTTGACTGGGCCTAGACAACAAAAGGTAAGCCCCTAAACCCAATTTCCATTTTTTTTTCAAATTTATTTTATTTTTACCTTAATTTCCATAGCCCTCAGGCTAGAAGACCTGCAACTCAGAAAGAAGACACCCCCAGGGGTGTCGTGAATTCAGGAAGAGACGCCCACACCTGGGTCGTGAATTCATTTTATTTCCTGAAAAATAATTAAAATCATGAAAACACGCCCTAGAGCATGTCGTCCATTATCATTTTTTTTACATCAATCCTGTTAATTCCGTGCATATTTGTTCAATTATGTTATTTTCTTTTTTTTCATGATTTATATGGCATGCTGTTTTTATTTTATTTTCAAAAAACCCTAGAAAACAACGCCCCCCATCGGGGCGTCAATTCAATAGATAACAACCATAGGGATGGTCGTCCATTTCATTAATTCCAGAATAAATTATTAAAACCCAAAATCTATTTTAACAGAAAACGCCCTACACAGTGGGCGTTAGTTAATGAAAGGACGACCCTGGGACGGGCGTCAATTGAAAATCCTTTAGGAATTTAGAAATTAACCATAGAACCACGCCTCTCACCGGGGCGTTTCTTAGATAAACAATGACCTAGGGTAGGTCGTTAATTACATCAAACATTAACTTCTCAAACCAAGGCAATTAAGTGAATTTCAATAAGAATAATTGAACAATTAAACCAAAATTTCTTTCTTTATGCGTGCAGGGGTTGATGAGGACACGGATCTCCTGGGTCATGGTCCGAGCAGCATATTACGGCCTCCCTGAGTTTCAGAGAGCGAGGGTAGATGCCATGGGGTTCGGGGCCTTTCTATCCATAGAGCCTGTTAGACCTGACCTACCACTTATCCAGGTTCTACGGGAGAGATGGGACAGGTCCAGCCGGGCATTTTTGATGCCATGGGGGCATATGGTTCCTACCCTAGAGGATGTATCTAGGATCATCGGGCTTAGGGTAGACGGGGAGGCAGTGAGCGGGATCACCTTACCAGACTATACCGGGCTCGCCCAGAGGTTGCTAGGGTTAGAGATGGTCTACGATACGCCTAGCGAGTGTAGGACTATCTTCCGCACCGACCTGACTACGGTGATGGGCTTAGGGAATGTTAGGCATAGGTCCGGGGAGTCCTTAGAGCAGTTCTCTCAGAGGTTGATAGACGGGGCTAGGGCGGTCAATTGCCAGGATCCTGCCGACAGGGAGAGAGCAGACCGGGACTTGAGGAGGTTCCTACTGCTGCTGCTCGGGAGGCTATTGCTGGGGACGAAGGGCGACGTCATCAACTACCGATTCCTAGGGATCCTCGAGGATTTGGAGGCAGTTGGCAGCTACGCCTGGGGAGCGGCACTGCTGGCGCATATGATGGCCGACCTGTCCACGGGGACAGGACGAGAGACGACTGTCAGTGGCTTCTCACCTTTTCTTCAGGTATGTATTTTTCCTCTTTTCTTTTCTTTTTATTATGCATGTTAATGCCTCACTAATGCTATGCATTGATGCAGGTTTGGAGCCATCTATACATGCCCATGGGACGCGTCGACCCACGGCCTGGAGGTGAGGGAGCTTTCCCTCTAGCACGGCGCTGGCTGCCGGTGGTCTTCGGTGCCCCACTTGGCTACGAGTT
The DNA here is from genome assembly GCA_022559845.1 of Amorphophallus konjac. Taxonomy (NCBI): domain Eukaryota; kingdom Viridiplantae; phylum Streptophyta; class Magnoliopsida; order Alismatales; family Araceae; genus Amorphophallus; species Amorphophallus konjac. The sequence continues at coordinate 66,703 of JAHNEJ010000330.1, forward strand.
GTGGGTGCTACGGAGAGAGTTCCGAGACTTCCCTCCCTCGCTGGTATGCATGATGCATTTTTGTATGTTTATTAGAATTTATTATGATTATGATGAGATGACACACATGTTCATGGATGCAGGTGCAGTGGAGACCATATGCAGAGATGACAGATGAGGGCCAGTCGTGGGTCGTAGCGAGCCGACCTCGCTTTGGGCATGAGCTCCGGGTTCATTGCTTGAGCGAGATTGAGCCGTTACGGCTTAGGCTGGTGATGAGGACCCTGGGCCTACACTAGGAGTGGATAGAGGTCGGGGAGCCACGAGGGATTGGGAAGAAGACGCGCGGTCGCACGAAGGCGATCGACTGGAGAGTACGGTTCGAGGAGCAGTACGCCGACTGGCGGTGAGGCGGGACTCGAGTCACCTCCCAGGCGACTGACAGCTCCGAGTACCTCCGGCGCTACTGGGAGGTATACGCCGGCCGACCCTAGATGAGGGTCCTAGGGGTATGTATGAATGCACTTATTTCTAAATGCGAAGGCTTATGCAACTTTATCATGCAACTAATATGCAATGGATGCAGGATGCGCGGGACATAGCGGCGATGGATGCCCAGGCCCACCTACACAGCCTGGAGGACCAGCTGGCCGCCACACGAGCCGACTTAGAGACCCTGGTGAGTGTTTAAATTATTTCTATATGCAAATGAATTTTTTGTTGAATTATTGATGATTAGCCACTGACGATCTCAATGAATGCAGCGTGCCCAGCAGGGAGCAGTGAGGAGAGACCCAGGGGAGGCCTCCAGCTCAAGAGGGCCCAGTGCAGAGGTGACTGCACTAGCAGAGCAGCTAGCTGGAGCGACCGCACGAGCCGAGGCAGCAGAGCGTGATCTCGCTTCACGGGTAAGTTCTAAAACATAAATCCATTCAAATATTGATTTGTGCACTGATGAAAATTCATGTTACAGACTGAGGAGCTTCGAGCCGCTCTTACCTGTGTTGATGAGGGCTTCCGTGCGACGAGCACACAGGTGAGTGGTTCAATCATGTGTTGCTTGAATTGCTAGATTACTGAATCATTGCATTGATTGTGGAATTGATGATTTGTTTACCTGTTTGCAGGCGACTCAGCTCCAGGCAGTACGTACCGAGTTGGCGATCCGCGATCAGCGGATTTCAGAGCTAGAGAGGTCCCTGAGGCGTCGAGAGGAGCTGCCTCAAGACGTGGCCGAGCTGCGGGTGGCTCTTGAGCTGGAGAGGAGGGAGCGGGCCCGTGAGCGTGAGGAGCGTGCTTGTGAGCACGCGGAGCTGGCGACCTGAGGACTCAGCTAGTCCTTTCTCAGGAGCGGCTTCGGGTGTCGGAGGAGCATCTGCAGCGAGGCCGTGAGCGGGCGCGAGCGGCAAGGTTCAGTTTGGGCGGCTCTTCTTACATGGCGGGCTCCTCTTTTCGACCGAGGAGTGAGACAGGGGACCAGGCTCGAGGTCCAGCGGCTTCACGGGGCTCCATGCCCGCTCCACTAGCACCACCTCGGGATGCCGAGGGTGAGGTTGAGAGCAAGAGAGAGGAGGGTGGAGGCGAGAGCTGAGAGACTTACTTGTACTCCTCCACCCTCACACTTGTACATGATAGACATGATATATATAGATATGAGATTTGGGCTTTTGTTTACTTGAGCACTTTGTGTGGTTGTGGCCTTGTGTTTGTGTACTTTCCTCTTTCCACGTTCTTCATTTTTTGCTTTGCTTTGCCCTCTTCCTGCAACTGTAATCCACACTTTGAACAAACAGGTTCATTCATCTGTTGGACTTGGCCCCTTGCCCAATAAGTAAGGGGTATCAATATTTTGACCTTAATGACGGGTCAAGGGGCCAAGCCTTTAATTAAATAAGGTAAATAAAATATCTGATAACGGGGAGATGCATCATGCAAACACGCATATGCAAACCATAAATAAAGATGCCCATGCAGAAATGCAAACATATTTGGAGAATGCATCATCTTTTTTTTTCTTTTTTTTCACTCATTTATATTTTTTTTGTTATTTTTTTTTGAAAAACGCGCCTTAGAGTAGGTCGTGGTTCGCATAAAAGACGCCCTAGACGACGGCTTGAATTTGAAAAGGAATCTGATTTTTGAAAAAGTAACGACCTGCTCAGGGACGTTATTCTATAGAACGTGCCTTTATCGAAGGCGTTAATTAACTTGCACGCGCCTTAGATAAAGGCGTTAATTGAATTATTCTGCAAAAATGGGTTGACAGGGCTATCAAGACCACGGGTCCTACACGGTCACCATCTAAAATTCATTAACCTTTCTTGAGTAATTAAAAGAGAGTTGACGTGATCATAGTTGACTTGTATTCGAGATTTCGTACAGTGCAATTTCCTAAGTCCGTCTTGACCATCCTGACAGTTCGTGACTTACCACATAGAAAGGATGGAAGAAAATATAAGGGAAGCCCATAAGGGATTCTGAGATGCTCAAGGTAAAGTTACCTCCCCTACCCTATGCCTGTTGGGATTCGGTCTTTGGCGTAGGGAAATTTATTACCTTTTTGCCTCTTTTATATTGCACGCATACGCCCAAGGTTTTTCCTTGTGGGGACTTTGCCCTCTTGACATGCTTTTCTTTTCACCATTTGACTTTGACTTTGAAATTGACTTGCATTAATGAACAACCTAATTGTACTTGGGCTTTTGTGGCATTTACTCCCTTTTGGGCCCTGACTTCCACCTACTAGGGCGGCGAATAGGCTTGGCGTGTCTACCCTGAGGTCTCCCTTCCTCCCTTATGGGCCGAAGAAGAAAGAACGGGTATTGTCTTTCACTTTTAGTCAGGTTTTTGACTTCCCATCGGATTTTGCACTACTTGAGTTCAAGAATAAAGCGTGTAGTGTGTGCGGGAGTCAACCCCCTTTTAAGTTAGCAAGACTGATGAATGAATTCTGAATTTTGACCTTTCGGACCTTGATCCTTCGTGTGCCATGGCACCAATTTTGATCTCTTTTGATTTTGAAGAATTTCTATTTTTTTGCTTTTTGGAATTTCTATTTTTTTTGGTCTTTGGAAATATTCTACTTTGTTTTGGATTTTTGAATCAATTTTCATTTTTTTGGAGTTTGAAAATTACTCTATATATATGTTTTTTTGGATTTTTGAATCAAGGGTAGTATTTCTTAAGATACAAACCGTTCCAAGGGTGAGTTAACTCTTGTCCTTTAGCATTAATCAGTTTATAAACATTGTCAGGAAAAACGTCTTTTATAATAAACGGTCCTTCCCAATTGGGTTGGAGCCTTGAGCGAGGCCCACTGGGCTTTACAAAAATTCTTTTAATTACCATCTCACCGATTTTGAATTTTCTCTCAATCACTTTCTTTTGATAAAAACGCGAGAGCCTGTTTTGATAAATGCGCGCATGCTCAGCGGCGACCAAACGCTTTTCATCTAGGAGTTCCAATTGAGCAAGGAGTGAATCCCGACGCTCATCAATAGAGAGTTCCTTGTCAAATTGTACTCGCAGAGAGGGAATGAGAATCTCGTAAGGGACTATCGCCTCCATTCCATAAGTAAGGGCGAAAGGGGTTTGCCCAGTGGGGGTACGAATGGAAGTACGATAGGCCCAGAGAGCTTCAACTAGCTTGTCTAGCCAATCCGAAAATTTATTAGCCTCACACGTCTTTTTGACAATTTTTATCAAAGTTTTATTAGTGGCCTCTGCTTGGCCATTGCCCTGCGGATAATAGGGAGAAGAATGATGCAATGCAATGTTGTACCTGTTGCAGAGATCCTTGATTTCTTGAGAGATAAATTGAGGTCCATTGTCGGTGACGATGGTACTCGGGATGCCGAACCTCGTGATGATGTTCTTCAGAATTTACAGACAGTTGATGCTTTAATCTCTATGTAAGCTTCTGCTTCCGCCCACTTGGTGAAGTACTCCGTTGCCGTGAGGATGAACGACTTTTGTTTGGTCAGGAGGTTTGAATCACCAAGAGGTCCAATGATATCAAAAGCCCACATGGAGAAAGGCCATGGGGAGGACATAGGATGGAGTGAAGAAGCAGGAGAATGAATTTTGTCGGTGTGCAGTTGGCACTTAACACACCTTCGAACATAGATGGAGCAATCCTCTTCTAGAGTTGGCCAATAGAAACCTAGCCTAATGATCTTCTTAGCTAGCATCTGACTGTTCACATGACCACTGCATACTCCAGAATGCGCCTCTTCCACAACTTTCCATGATTCATCATCATCGAGGCATCTTAATAAAACACCGGTGAGCCCTCTCCTGTAGAGCACACCTCCAACCAAGACATATCGCTGAGCCACTCTTCTGATTGCTTTCTTTTCTTCTGCAGTGGCTTCTTCGGGATAAGATTGATCATTGCAGTACCTGGCAATCTCATAATACCAAGGTTTTTCTTCGTCAGCCAACTCTTCTTGCCAATCCAAAAGCATGACCTCTCTGCCTTTAAGAGCTTCCCACTGCTTAACCTTTTCAAGCACTTGATCCCTAACATCGAGAAATGCACGATCCTTAATAGCTGGAGTGTTACGCTGATGAATAAGAGGAACGTGAAAATCACGCTCAGGAGGGAAGACTAAAGCCGAAGCTAAAGAGGCAAGGGCGTCAGCCAAGATATTCTGACTACGAGGAACATGGACGAAGATCAATTTGGTGAAGAGCTTGGCATAAGCTGAAGCAAGTTCCTGGTAGGGTTTGAGCTTGGGATTGATAGTGCGGCACTTGACGAGCACCTGGCGCAGAATAAGTTGACTATCACCAACAATCCTCAAATGGGTGACACCATATCGATGAGCGGTTTGAAGACCGGCCAAAAGAGCCTCATACTCAGCTATATTGTTGGTGGCAGGAAAGGTGAGCCGAGCAGCAAATGGGATAATGACCCCTTCTGGTGTTAAAAGAACTATGCCGATCCCTCTTCCCTGAGAATTTAGAGCTCCATCAAAATGTAATGTCCACATAGGATCGTGGGGTTGATTAATGGACATCAGTTCTTCATCTGGAAACTCCGAATTGACAGGATCAAAGCGGGGGAGAGGGTGATGAGCAAGGTGTTCGGCAATGGCGTAGCCTTTGATAGCTTTCTGTTGAATGTAAGTGATGTCAAATTGAGAGAGGAAGCTTTGCCAGCGTGCTAATCGATCAGTGAGGACAGATTTCTTAAGGAGGAATTTAATTGGATTCATGCGTGCAATGAGGTGAACCTCGTGAGCTAGGAAATAGTGTTTTAACTTCTGAACTACCCAGACTAAAGCAGCGCAAGTTTTCTCCATGGCTGAGTACCTCTGTTCATAGGGGTTAAGAAGTTTAGACAAATAGTATGCTGCCCTCTCTTTACCTTCTTCATCCACTTGAGCTAAGACAGCACCTACGGAGTCATCCAGGACAGAAACATATTGGATAAGCGGCTTGCCTGGAATTGGCGGCCTTAGGACAGGAGGATTGGCCAAATAATCCTTCAATCCGTCAAAGGCTGCCTGACACTTGTCATCCCAATTAAACTTGACCCCCGGCTTAGTAAGCTCGTAAGACGGCCTACATCTTTGTGAATGCTGGGAGACAAAGCGGCGGATAAATTGTAACCTCCCGATTAGTCCTCACACTTCCTTCAGATTCTTGGGAGGAGGCATATCTCTAATGGCCTTCGCCTTGTTGGGATCAACTTCAATTCCCCTTTTGCTAATAATGAAACCAAGCAACTTCCCTAAAGAAACGCCAAATACACACTTTTTGGGGTTCATTTTCAATTGATACTCTCGTGATCTTTGCAAGACCTTAGCTAGAACCCCAGGGTGCTCAATCCTTGTCCTTGATTTCACTACCAGGTCATCCACATACACCTCAATATAGATATGAATCATGTCATGAAAAATCGCCATCATATCCCTCTGGTAGGTGGCTCCAGCATTCTTGAGTCCAAAGGGCATGACCACATAACAATATGTACCCCATGGTGTAGTGAAAGATGTTTTGTCTTGATCTTCTTCAGCCAGACGAATCTGATTGTAACCTGAAAAGCCATCCATGAAAGTGAGAGTCTCAAATCCTGCCGTATTATCAATCAGAACATCAATATGAGGGAGGGGGAAGTCATCTTTAGGACACGCACGGTTGAGGTCCCGGAAGTCTATACAAATCCAAACTTTGCCATCTTTCTTCATGACCAGGACGATGTTAGCCACCCAATTCGGATAGAGGACAACTCTAACAAATCTAGCCTTATGGAGTTTGTCGACCTCTTCTTTCATCTTTAAAGCCATATTAGGGTGGAAACGCCTCAACCGTTGCTTGACCGGGACAGACCCTGGCTTAAGTGTAAGCCGATGTTCAACGAGCGCAGGATCTAATCCAGGCATATCTTCATAACTCCATGCGAACGTGTCCTTGTATTCTTGAAGAACCAAAATAAGCGCCTCTTCTTCGGCAGGCGGCAAGTTCTTGCTGATGAGGACAATCCTAGGGTCTTCTTCGGTACCCAAATTAATTTCTTTGGTAGGCTCTTCTACGGAGGCTGATGGTTCGTCAAATCTCCTCATGCCACTAGCAAAGGCATCAGCCTCGTCCTCATATTCTTCATAACTTTCATCCCCCTCTTCAATAGGGTCTTCATCATTCATAATCTTGTAGACGCCCAAACCCTTATAAGAAACAACAACATCCTCATATTCCGACTCTGGCAGGATGATCGGATTCTCTACGAATTCAGGAAGAGCCAAACAAGCCTGGCACCTTCTGGCTAACTCCAACAGAAACCTACGGGGAATCTGCTTACCCTTGGATTTCTTATGAGAATCTACCCCATGAATTTTATTAGAAGAAGAAGAACAACTAGCTTGATTGAAGGAAGGAGGTGAAAAAGTGGATACAGAAGGTAATACAGATGGAGACCCCTCATCGGAGGGGGAAATGAGATTTATCAATGAATCCTGAAGGAGTGGCCCCGAGGTCGGGACACACTCGGGAGAAAAATAGGAGGTCTCCTCAATAGAGATGGAGGATTGGAAAGTTGGATTTTTGGCATTTTTTTTCATTTTTATTTTTATCTTCATTTTTATTTTCCTTTTCTAGAAGAAAGCAATGTGAAGGGAGAATAGCAGGAGGAGTGGAGATTGAAAGCTTGGAGAAAGATTGAATTAGAGATGACCCGCGTGGGGGTGTGATGGAGGGTTTGGAGAATTGCTGGAGGAGCAAGGGAGGAATCGGGAGAGAAATCTGCAGTGAATCTGGAGAAAAGCTGATCATAATTGACGGCGGTCTCGGCACGCGAGAGAACAACTGAGAATGTAGGGAAGCTAGAACAGACGGATGTATAGAAGTGAGGGAAAAGAGGCCGGCCCACAGCCTGTCTATTGTAAATCCTTCTTCAAATGGAATATCTGGCTCCCCAATGTCTGTGTAATCATTCAGCAACTGCCTCTTATTTGTAATTGCAGCTGGCATTTCAATCAATTTGTGTATTAGTGGCGGCCATTCCGGATCAGTCGGCATAAAGAGGCGGCTCAAGGAGATAGTGATATCATTCATATCAAACCACCTGTACCAGTCACATTCCGGATCATCCATTTTCCTTCTTTTGTCAGGCCTTAAGGACTCCAGGGCTTTATATGTGGCCAGCGGGGCAATATGACGAGCAAACTATCTAGCATGAACATCCTGACAGTCTAATATGGAAGTGATTATTGTAGTTTGCTCACTATTCTGAAAGCCACCCGTGACAAAATGTGTCTGCAACGTCCAGGTAAGCGGCTGGCGATCTGTCTTTAATGTAGATGTCATAACTGCCCATGGTTCATCTTCATTTTTGCCCAGCCCTTTGTAGCCCAAACCTCCTCTTGCAATCAATTTCTGAGGCTTTACAGGCCTAATCCTGCCTTGACAATTGGCACCCAGACCTTTGCCGTCTTGATACCCCATTTTTATTAGAATATTCCAGCCAGGGGTGTTTATCATGCTTTTCTTCTTCTTCCCCTTGGAAGGTAGGGGTGTCATAGCAACTGTTATAACTGTTTCCGGCACCGGCCTTGGGTGATGAAGGTCCAGCACTGATAGTAACGGCTTGTTAGCAGGCCAAATAGAAGGAACTGACGAAGCGACATGAATATCCTCCTCTGGCAGAATCAGCATACTGGTAACCTTGACAATGCGGCCCTTGTGTGGAAATTTAAGGCATTGGTGATTTGTCGAGGGCACAGCATCGAGCTGCTGGATGTAGGGGTGTCCCAGAATGCCATTAAATGTCGGATCCATATCCAGAATGTGAAAATATGCTGTGATGGCGACATGACCCAAACTTACTTTTAGTGTTATCATGCCCAGAGGAGGCTTCTTAGTGTTATCATATGCAGTGACTGTTATGGTGGATGGCCGAATCAGATTCTCGGGAATGCCGCACATCTTCAAAGTGCTTGGCGGCAAGACGTTGATGGATGCCCCAGTGTCTACTAAACATTATTGTACAACCACCTTATTGATATCAACTGTGATGCATAGAGCATATTTTCTTGCTGAGATCGGTGCCAGCTCATGCTCATAAAAAGTGATTACTGGTTGACTGCCAGTAGGTGTTAAGACTGCGGTTATCTGCTCGACTGGAATGTCCTCATTGACCATGACTTTCTGCAGATATTCCTCTAGAGCTATCTGATGAGTGGTCGACCTCTTGATCAGTTCTAGAATTGATATTCTTGCCGGAGTTCGGTCCAAATGCTTTAACAAGTCGTATTCTGTGCCTGGTATGGACTCCTGTTCCTGTTCCTGTTCTTGCGGCCCCTGCGCGGGCTCTAACCCACTCTGTGGAAAAATGCGGTGGAATATCCGTCCACTGCGGAGCGGCGCCACGCCTTGACGTGCCTCTGTCGGGGTAAATGTGGGAGGAGGGTTAGAAGAAGAAGAAGGTGTGTTAGTGTTGATAAGCGGTGGAGGAGTGTTTGAAGAAGTATCTCCCACAGGGGGTGTTGATGAAGAGTTCAATGAAGATGCCCCCGTAGGAGGCGTAGGAGTAGGAAGGGATACCCGGATGCGGGGGGAATTGGTGGGTGGAACGAGGAGAGATCTGGGCATAAAAGGTGGGGGAGCCGATGGTGGAGGGATCCTTGCCGGTGGAGGAGTAGTGGTGGTGGATGCAATGGGCGTTGGCGACGGGCGGATAAGGAGTGGCCTAGATGGCAGTGGTGAAGGGTTGGTGGTGGATGAGATTTATTGTGGTGTAGGCCGTGGAGGTGGTAAGCAGGTAAGAAGGGGGCGAACTGGCAAGGTTGGAGGATAGGTGGGGGTAGGTGGATTAACGGGGCACAGAAGGGATCGGCTCAATTGAGGGGTAGAAGAAGAAGAAGAAAGGGTGCGTAAGAGGTGCAAAGGTTGATTTTGATTGTGATTAAATGCCCCGACAGAGGCGTTTTCTTCATGCCATCCCTACCCTCTCTCCACCTCATGAAGAGACGTGACAGGGTTTACGTGCTGGTTTGGTGGGTGCTCTGGTAGTGGATTGTGGACAATCCCCATATCCTGCTGAGGCGATGGAGCTTGTTGTTGCTGCTGTGGAGCTGGTTGCTGTGGCTGCTGAGCCTGTTGCTGCCGATGAGGCCTTCTTTCTTTCATGGTGGCAATAAACTACCTCATCTCATCCCAGTTGATGCTGCCCTGGTCATTTAGATCATAAATATAATCTCTGAAGTGGAAGCAACGATCAAAGTTGTGACCAGGTGCGCGATGGAAAGTGTAGTAACGGGATGTGTCAACATTCGCGGGCCACGCTGTTCTTTCCCTTGGTAACATGAGCAAGTTGGCGGCCATTAAAGCATTGAAAATATCCGGGAGACTTTCTGGTAGTGGAGGGTAGTGGTCCCTTTTGGGGCCTAGTGGTGGTCTCCGTTGTTGTTGTTGGCCGTAGTTGGTAGGTGGTGGTACCTGGTGGTACTGTTGCGGAGCTGGAGGGTTAGCGCGGTGTACTTGGTTTTGCGGTGAAGCAAAGGAATGTTGGGGTGCGAATTGGTGTTGTGGAGTGGAGTTGAAATGGGGGTTTTGTGGTGGAGGTGGGTTAGGCCGTGGGTTGGATTGATGGTGGGGGTGGCCAACTACACCAACCTGCTCATTTGCAATAGTGCCCTCAGTCATGGGCCCGCTGTTGTTGACATTTGTACTTTTCTTAAATAGCCGTGGCTTCGGCTCAAACATGCCCATAATGGGCGAATCTTCATCTGTGTCTGAATGTAACGAGCTCTTTCATAGAGCTCTTCCATGGTTGTTAATCTGTTCATGGCCAGGATGTGCCGGAACTGAGGAGTTGCATTGGAAATTATCATCTTAACTTGTTCTTGTTCCGCCAAAGTGTCTTTCAACTTCTCAGCCATTGAACGCCACCTATCAGCAAATATGATGAAGTCCTCCTCGGGCTTCATTTTTTCTGCAACCAGATCTGTGACTGAGAGGGAAGGTCCGACCCGGTCTCTATACTTCTGCAAGAACTTCTTCTGAACAATATCAAAGTTGCTGGCATCAGCAGGATCCAACGAATAGAACCATTCAAGGGCTGGCCCCTCCAGAGATCTCCTGAATAAATAGGCCAAAGAGGCCTTGTTGTCTTGCCAAAAGGAGGTCTCGTACATAAAATCCTTCATATGAATGAAGGGGTTACCAGTCCCATTATATCGCCGAAAATTCGGCATCTCAGATGGTGGCAGATAGAAGACTGGTAGTGTGGGGAGAGAGATTTCTGGTGCATTCTTGACCGCAGTAACTTTCTTAAGTTGCTCTTCCATGCTAGCCAACTTCTGAAGCAGTAGAGTATTGGTGTCGGACTCGACTGCGGCCGGATTTTGAATGAAAGAATGCGGTATAGGCGTCCGTAGAATTCGGGGAGGTTGGAGAGGTTGGTGCCTAGCCGCAGAGTAGCTCGCCTGTTGGGCCGGCATGGCCGCAGTGGGCGTTGGTGGACGGGAAGGAGGTTTGTGTAAGACCGCCTGGTCATTAGTGAGGTGATGGCCACTCTCGGCCGGAGGGGGATTAGAGGAGGAAGAGGGAACGGACTCCCCTTTCAAAGCGGCCTGGACAGCCTGCCGTTGGGAATCATCTAACTGAGACAAAGCTTGAATTAAATCGGTGACATTAATGGATGGGGAAGAATTCCCCGAGGTGTTGGAAGGTACAGCCTGAGAAGAGGGCTCAACCTCTTTGGAAGTGGTGTCAACCACATGAACTTGCGGATAATGGGAATGAGGAGGGTAATTTTCCTCATGATAGATGGAATCTTGGAGGGGGATTTCATATTGACCAAAAACATTCTCATCCTCATCATCATATGAATACCCGTAGCCCGCCATGTTGATGATCTTACCTGAACGGAGTTGCATGCTTAAAAAGAGAGAAAGCTTATGAAGGAATTATCACAATCAACCACCCAATCAAAACAAGCTTAAGCAAATCAACCCAACCAAGTTTATGCAATCAAGTTGAGATGAGCGCAAGATTTTAGTGTTATCTTGAGATTAGAGTGGATTAATTTGCAGAATAATTCACTCCTTTTGTAAAGTGAAACCTAGTTTTGGATCCAAGTGTAGCCTCCGTGTCAACTAGGTTCTTTCTCTTTTCTCACCAACGATAGGTTCTTCTAAACTCCGGGCACTTCAAAGGTACAACCTGCCCAGCGTCCGTGAGGGAATCCACGGGTGCGGGGACTTATGGAGGTCTTGGAAAAGGGATTTCCGGTCCAAAGAGACGGAATGCTCAATGGAGGGTTGTCCCGATTCCAAGAAAGGTGTGTGGAATCCTAGTGTAGAGAGAGGAGGCCTCTCAACCAAATGCCACAAAATGCAGGGTAATATGAGCCAATCACAGCAATGCAATCAAATGATCAATATAAGCATGAACCCAGCATGAAAAAACACAGACAGGAGGATTCTGTGAACCCGCAGGAAAGAGACGACCTGGCAACGGTCGCTACCAACAAAATAGACGGCAGCGTGGCTGTCGTGAATCGCTATGTTGGCCAACAGGCAGTGCAAAAAACACGCGCCTTGGTGTGAGGCGCGTAATGTGAAAAGGGCGCCTCTACAAAAGGGCGTCAAATATTAGTGGTGCACACGGTCGAGGAAACACGCGCCTTGGTGTGAGGCGCTGCCAAATAAAAAGACGCCCAAACGGGAGGGCGCGAATTATCAGACAGAACAAGGAGACAGCAGATATGATAGAAGACGCCTTCTGGGAAGACGTGAAATAGCAAATAGACGCCCTCGATGAAGGCGTTAAACGAAAAAGTGCCTCTGGGTGAGGCGTTAATTCAGGAAAAATAATCAAACAATCACAAACTGGCTGATCCCGGGAGTGTGCAGTGCGCACGGTGGAGGGTGCCCGTGGGGCACAAAAGGAGGGGTACCGTGGGTACCGAGGGGAAAGGGCACACGTGGGTGCCGAAGGGGAAAGGGCACACGTGGGTGCCAATAGGAAAGGGCACACGTGGGTGCCAATAGGAGATGGTAATCAAAAGAAAAACAGTGGAAGTCCCACCGTGATCGCCAATTTGTAGATCGTGATAAATCCACACAAATGGAACGAACCACTCATATGAGATATATATAAAAGGATGGAGATGATAACAAAGACAAAAGAAAGCACATGGTGCTATAAAGGAGAGTGATCGCCAGAGGGGTTACCTCAATAATAAAAATAGATGATCGCGAATACCTGGTGATAAGTGGGATGCGGGATGGATTGTGAATTCCTTCCTCCTCCTTCAATCGACCGGCCGATGAAGGGGGTTTTCCTTGTTGATTACCCTTGCACAAAGACGAAACAAACAAGCAAAAGGAAGTGGATCAGCCGAGTGAATGTAGTATCAATCCCAATAAACCATATGATGAAAAAGAAACATGACATGCGCACCTTTTTTTGTTTGTTTTAAAACCCCTAAAGAACTAGGGAGAGGAGAAATATGATACTAAACTAATGCAAGAAAAGAAAATAGTGGATGATGACCGATGGAAAACGCAAATAGATAAAGCAAAAGACCCCTGCTGTCCCTGATGACAGTAGAGGGGAACTGAAGCTGATGCTGCCGGGAGGAAGAAGAGGAAGCAGAGAGCTCTTCTAAAAGATCGTACAGGAAGAAGATGAAGAGAGCCTCTGTGCGCCTGTGTGTTCTCTGCTCTCTGCCTCTTGCTGCTAACCTCGCGCGAGGTCGATCAAGACATCCCTATATAGGGTTCCAGATCCAAGATAACCTCAAAGTTGGGAAGATAAGAACGGGCAATGATCAAAAGAAGGCAGGACTCTAGTTCCAATTCGAGCAAGGAGACCATTGGAGGTAAGGAACTATTCAGGAAAGGCATACTCAAACACGACTCCGAAACATAAAACGCGACCTTCAAACGGGCGTCAAATTCTAAATTGACGACCTACATCAAGACGTCACTCAAAAACATGACCCTAACAAAGGCGTCAACTCCTGGATTTAAATTTGGCAATAAAACTTTCTTTATTTGAAAATTATGAGAAAACGCCTGAGACAAAGACGTTACTTGAAAACACGCCCTGAGGAAGGACGCCAATCAGTAATTGGAATTTATTTTGAAACCGGATAATACCAGGAATTGACGCCCTGACATTCGGTCGTCCTTTCTTTTGAACACGCCCTAGGTAAGGTCGCTTTTAAAATAACGCCCCTCTTCAGGTCGCGAATCACAAAAATGCAAGAACAAACCAAAAAACACACAAAAATAGAAAAACTTCATATTATGAATGTATTGAAGTTCACTTTGGGGCGTCAACATAGTGACATGAGATTTGATCAACATAGCGTCAATTTTGGCGTGTCTACACCTGTAACACAAAGCTTATTTTGCACAAACAGGTACCCAAGAGGTCTTGGGTCCTGAATTGATAGTATCACTCCTAGCAGATTTTCTCAGCACATTTTTAACTTGATGATCATTAAATTTCATCAGAGGATGACCATCCATCAAATGTCCAGATTTGCCATAATGATGGCAAGAAGCAGCAGTTTTCAGATCTGATTTATGCACATTCTTGTTAGCATGAATTCTATGTGCATATGCATGAAATCTTTTGTTAACAGAATAAAAATTCTGTTTACCAAAACCAGTTTGGTTTTGATATCCTGCCAGCCAACAGGTTGCAACCCTGTGACCTGGCTTTCCACAGTTATAGCATGAAAAAATAGACTTTAGGTTCTTTTTATGCACATCATTATGAACATGAATTTTATGTGCATTGGTATGGAAATTTCTGTTATTTGCATGACCAAATTATTTTTCATAATCAAAACATTCAAAGTTTTTCCTTTTAAAAATAACTTTGTTCTTTCTGAGAGCATTTGTACTTGTAGGGAATTTAAACCTTTCAGAGATGAAATGTTTCCCTTGAGCATGCCAACAGTCCTTGACTGTGTGGCCATGCTTTCCACAGTGAGAGCAATTGAGAGAATTTCTTCTATAAGAACCTGACCAGCATTCAGAGGCCCTGTGGCCTATTTTGTTGCAGTTAAAACAGATGATGTGCTGGTTCTTTGAAACAGATTTGTTCATATTAAAAACATGCTGATTTGCAAAGTATTTTGTATGATATGAACATGATTTTTCCTTACCACTTGCAAACCAGCAATGAGCAGTAGTGTGTCCTACTTTATCACAATTAGAACATGTGACACTCTTTTTCTTAGGGACAGGAAACTTGACCTGTGAATCCCTACCATGTTTTTCTCTAGCTTTCAGATCATCTGATTTCATTAAGTTACATTCATGCATCAAGTGGCCAATCTTGTGACAGTAATGACATTTCATGATTTCTCTTTTATGTGCATGTCTAGGTGTATCAGTGTGTTTTACAGCATGCACATTTTCACTTTGATTCAATCCCTTCTTCACATGACTGACATTTTCCATTTTTCCAGTTTGTTTCTGATTCTTCTGAACATTTGGTTGTTTATTTTCTGAGGTGGTGGCAACATCTGATGCTTTGATAAAAGATGTCATTAACTTATTTTTGAAAGCCTTTTTATTGACATTGTTGTAGCCTAACCCTTCCTTTTGAGTATTGACCTTAACACCTAACAACCTGTCCAGATTTTCTTGTCCATCAACAAATTTAGACAGAGATTTCCTCAAGTCTAGGATTTCATATTCTAGAGAGGCAATATGTAACTCATAACTTGCAGTCTCTTGTTCACTGCAATTGACAGCTTCACTCAAAACCTTGTTGGCAATTTTGTATTCTTCGATCTCCTTTCTCAGATCATCTTCTTTTTCAATTTCATTTGTACAGATGACTTTTCCTTTCTCCAATGTAAGAAGTCTTTCAGACATGCCACTGTTTAACAACTTCAATTTTTCAATTTCTTCTTTAAGCTTATCATTCTGAACCAATTCATTTATTAGAAGCTGGTCTTCTGAATTGACTTCATACTTTCTTCCATTTTCAATTTCCTTCATTTCTCTTTGTTGTTTTTCAAAATCTTTCTGTAATTCTATGTTTACAGATTTTATGGCATTCAATTTTTCAGCAACCAAATTCTTCTCTTGCTCAAGTTTGCCAATTTTTTCTTCATTATCTTTAACAGATTGTTTCAGAGAGTCATTTTCAGATTCTAGCCTACTTAGTTCAGACTTAACACATTCAAATTTTTCCAGCAAATTCTTACTCTGAACAGAATCATTACAAGTTAGGCTAAGCTTCTTCTCAAGTTCAGAGATCTCTTTTACATGATCTTGATTCTCAATCTTCAGCAACGAAATTTGCTTTTTCAACATTTGAATATTAGATATAAAAGCATCATGAACATTTTTCAGTTCAGCACAGTTTTTACATGGAGAATTGAAACTGTCTGACCTACTATTCTTCTTCAATTTTTTGTATTATTTTCTTAACTGTTCATGAGACTCTAATAATTCAGCATATGAATTTTCCCAGTCATCCAAGGTATAGTTCTCAAAGTGATTTACCTCATCATCATCATCTTCTTCATTTTGGCTGCCACTTTGATTGCTTCTGTCAGCCATCATGCAGCTGTCCTCATTTCGCTTCTGAGTTCGCTTCAGCATGTCCAGAATATCTTTAGCAGAGCTACAATCTAAGAAACATGAA
>JAHNEJ010000328.1:0-87720 GCA_022559845.1 Amorphophallus konjac
TCCCGCTGTTGGATGGTAGAGTGGAGTAGTCCCTCTAGCTCAGCTATCCGCCCCTCAGGATCGAGCTGCATGTAAAAAGCATGAGCCAGCATGTTACATCCGCATTTCATCATATAGAAAGAGTTTCTAAGTTTAGAATTGCATACCGGTCGTCGGGTACCTCGGTATACCCGGTCGCCGTAGTGTCGAGCAAAGGCCTTCAGGTAGGCCTCGTCGCTCTCTGCCCGCTCTTTCACAGCCCTGCCTCGCTGCCTCCAGTCGAGGACGTACTTCGCCTTCCGGGCACGCCAATCCACATTCCCACTAATACCTCTCGCCGACTTGCCTGGATGATCGTCGGTGCGGCATGGAAAGGTCACCTCGGGCTGGTGTAGTCCTCGGGTCCGCAAGATCAGCATGTAGTGCAGAGGCTCGATGATGTGGAGGCAGTGCAGCCAGACGTCTCGTCCCCGATACGATAGAGACGCCTCCACCCATGGCTGTCCTGTGTAACCCTCACCGCGATAAGGGGTCCACCTCACCTACAGGCATTTAGATCCATTAGCATTCGCATAGCATGAGCACATATAGGCATATAAAGCATTTAAAGCATTTAAGTTCTGGGCTCACCGATGTGTGTGGGTAGGAGTCCAGGTCCTCCTGGATCATCCGGGTCTGTCTCAAAACCGACCCCGTGTCCCTCGCCACCGACCATCGCCTCGCGATCGGTATCAGGCCAGGATGGAGTAATGCGCCTCTCCCAATGCCCGGGAGGTACAAATAGCTCCAGATCTGCATTTAGGAATCAAGTCAGTTACATAAAACATCAATCATAGCATACATCATGGCATAGTAGAAAGCACTTAAGCGCATTTTTACCTGTAGGAAGGGCGAGAAGCCTCCCAGCATCGTCAGTCGGTCCGTGGTGCTCAACGAGTTGATCAGGAAGGCCAAGACCGCTGCTCCCCAGGCGTATTTCCTCACTCTGCTTAAATCCTCTATCAGCGGTAGCTGTCTGCAGCTGATGACATCCGCTCTGGTCGCAAACAGGAGCTTCCCGAATAACAGCATCAAGAAGCGCCTCATCACTCGATCCCCCTCCTCTCCTGCCTCTGCCGCCACGCGAGGGCGCACCTGGTCAATCACTCTGCCCAGATGCTCCTCCAGCAGTTCTCCCACGGCAATCGCTGCCCCTCTCAGCCCCAAACTCTCCTGCAGCACCGATCTCGAGAGCTGGGATGAAGACTGGCCCGGCCGGATCAGGTCCAACCCCAGTAGCTGCTGCGCTATCTCCCAATAGTCGCCGTACGTCCATCCTGTCACTGCGGCGCCGTGGACTCTCAAGCCTGTAATCCTCGCCATGTCCTCTAGCGTGGGGATCATGTGGCCCCACGGGAAGATGAACGCCCTGCTAACCGGGTCCCACCTCTCGTGCAATGCGTACAGCAATGGCATATCCATCCGGATCACCTCGATGCTGCGCATCTCGGCGAAACCCATTTCTGCGAGTCTGTCTCTCTGGTAATCGGGCAGTGCCTGGTACACCGCCCGAATCTGCAGCCATGAGATCCTCGATCTCCTCTTTCCCTGCATTGCATATTAGAGCATTAATTAGTCCATTCGCATCATATAGACATTGCATAAACATTAAATATCGAAAAGGAAAACAAAAATTTGAAAATTCAAAACCCGAAAAAGAGTTTGGAACCCTGGCAGAAGTAACGGCCCTGGGATGGGGCGTTACTTGTCTCTGACGGCCTTAGCCTGGAGCGTCATAGAAGTGACGGTCTCTGGCGGGACCGTCACTTAGTCTGCCAGTAGGGAATTTCTCCCCTGCATCCCCATGATTTCCCACTTTGGCCAAATGGCCTACAAGTGTTCCTAGTGGGTTCATAGACCCATTTCTACCCTTGTCCCCCACATGCATTCATAAATAAAAACATAAAAATCAAAAATTTAAAATTTAGGGCGGAGGGCCTACCTCATGGTCGAGGACCTTCCTCTTCTTCTGCTCTGGTTCCTTGGGCTCCTCTGCACCCAAGGAGGCTTCGGTTGGTTCTTCCACGACCGTGGGGACCTCCTCTTCTTCCCTTGACTCCCTTCCCCTCGGTTCTTCCTCCACGGGCGGCGGGGTGGTCTCTCGTTCGAGCCGGCGGTGGAACCGCCTTATAGCCATCTTCTTTCCTCTCCCTCTCTTCTGAGGCGGTGGCTGCGGTGCCTCGTCGCCGGCCATTGGAGGGTGGAGATGGAGATCGCCGGTGGGTTTTTCTGGTTTGGTGTTTTGGGTGTTTGAACATGGAATGAGACCGAACGGCCGTTCGGTTTATTTTTTTGAAAACTCAGGAGAAGCGACGGTCTATCGTTAGACCGTCACATCGTTCTGACGCCCCCCTCTAAGGCCGTCGCTTGTGACGGACTGTTTTATTGAAGAATTTGAACCGACTCGGTGTTGACGGACTAGGCTTGATCCGTTATTTTCATGTGACGCTCCTGAGTCAGGCCGTTATATACTTGCAAGTTTCTTGATGAATGAATGGTCAAAATTAATGTTTAAACTTATCTCCATCATAAAAAACATTTGATGAACAGACAATGGTTATGCCTTAGCTATTATCATAACTATCTTATTGGCTAACCTATCTTTCATGAAAGGAACTATGAACAGAAGGCACGCTTCGCCGTCCGTCAAACGGGTAAGTCAGGTATTGTATCTCGTCCCCTTATCCCTTAATGCATTACTATATGTTATCTATGATATATTATCTCGAGAACCGGCTGGTCATTCAGGTGTCCTGGGATCTGATGTTCCCCTTAAACAAAAATGATGATGATCTAAGTTCACATGAATAATCGTTGGATAGGCCGTTAGGTTGGAAAATTTGGGGATGATGGTTCTATCTTGCACGCCGTGGTTGTAGATAGTGTCTTGACTCTGGTTTCCCCAATCTAGCAATATTATTCTCGAGTATCTTGTTATTTTATCTTTCTTTGCATTTGCTTTGAAGATTTATTTTTCTTTAGCCCAGCATGGATCATACGCATTCTTTGAGCGTTCATGAGCTTCATTTGTTCGAGAGGTCTCATTGACGGTGAACAGCTGTGTTTGTTAATCCCGGATAAGGAGAATTATTCCACTCTGAATTTGAAGGTTTCCTTCGATTTGCTCGCTTGATCTGGTTGACTGAAGATTCCTGTCTGGAGTTTAGTCTCTTTCCTTTCCGTTGCCTCCGGCGGCCAGCCGTGTTTCCTTTCCTTAGTTAATTAAATCCTCCAGACTTGCATCCTTTGGTTAGCTATTTCCTTGTGATCAGTTTTGAAGTTTTTCCAGAAAATTCCTATCGCTTGTGGATGAAAAACGGGTGTCGTTTACCTTAACGCCCTCTTTTTGATCCACTCCGCTTCATTTCCGCTTCATCTCCATGTTCCATTTCACTTTCGCTTCACCTCCGCTCGTTCCCCTGCAAAGAGGACGTTAAGGAGGGACATCTGTTGACACCCGTTTTATACCCAATAAGTCGGGTCATCTCCTTATTCATTCAATATGATGCTCCGAGTTGTTCACTCTTCACTGAAATTCCTTTTAATCAGTTGAAGCCTATTTTCTGGGTCTCAATTCCTGGATTAGACCTGGTTCCTGGTGGCACTTCGTTCAAAAGCTTGGCAATCCCTCCATTCTATTTTCTTGAAAATCAATGATAATAACGGTCTGGACTAGGCGCGTCATTTCATAATAACGCATGAAGCCTAGGCCGTTACCCTTTGAAGAGTCCCAAGACTTAGGGCCTCGTTGTCCTTTGATAATAACGGTCTACTCCCTAGCCGTTGTTTTCTTATGACGCCCTATGCCCTGGCCGTTACTTACTTGCAGAGTCCTATTGTTTAGATCTTCTTCCCGTTGATCTTATCCTTTGGATAGGGTTGAAAATGACGGTAATGCCTTGGAGCGTTATTTCCAAGTGGCGGTCTATCGTGCGACCGTTACTTCCTTCAGAGAGTCATGACAGTTCAGGCCTTTTCTCTGCTACTCCGTGGACGAGATAGGGTTTTGGATTGGCATTATCTCCTTCAATTCTAATCCTCAGGACCTCTCGTTTGTTTCTTTGGACTCTTGTTGATCTTATCCTCAAGGATTTGCTAAGGATTATCCTCCTTTCTTGGCTGATTTATCTTCAACTCGACCTGAGGGTTTGAGGGAGTCTATAAATAGAACTCTTGATTTTATGACCCGAGGGAGAGGAAGATTTGATTCACGACGAAGTGCTGCCAAATTCAAGAGCCATCTACATCCAGGAGGAGCTGCTTCCCACGTCCATCTTCCAAGTCAAGGGAGTAATTTTGGGTTTTAGCTTGTCAAGATCATCATCATTGCGTGCTTAAGTTTCCCTTGGTTTTATTAATTAAAAGCATTGTCCCTCCTCTTCCTCCACGTTTTTCACTGTTGCTAAGCATACATATATCCTCCTAAACTTAAAAAACGCCCAGAGGGGTTAAAAACTAACAACTCCCCGGTAATCCCCTCTCCTTTTGATGTTCTCAAGCTTTTTAAGGATTGATGCTATACTTATGTTGAGGGCTAATTGAGGTTGTGTTGTTTTGCTTTCTACATCCTTGGCAGGCTTTACAGGATCGCTAGCACGAGGCCCAAGCCTTCTAGCCGGCTGGAAGGGTTGGAGTTCAAAGATTTCACATCTTTTCACTGCAGGTTATCTGACGGTCAGGTGCAGGAGCGTTATTTCTTTCTGGCGGTCTATCGTAAGACCGTTACTTCCAAGAGACGCACAGGTTTTAGACCGTTATTTTCAAGTTGATCTGCAGGCTTTCCTTGGTTTTCTCTCCCGTGGGCGGGTGTTTCATCCACCTACTTCCAAGGTATATTCGAGTCCTTGATTCGTGTTTACTTTGGTGGCGATCACGACTTTCCTTAGTGTTGGGCACTAGCTGTCTTTCTCATCAAATCTCTTTATTCCCCTTAATTGTTCCACCCCTAGCGGTGTGTTTTTATTTATCTTTGCTCCACGCCCCGGCGTGTGTTTTCGTTTTTCCCTTAGCATAATTTGATTGAGATAGCATGCCCATGCTAGAGTTAGATTTGATTGCCTAGGTTCATGTTCACATGTGCATAGGTTGAGCTGATCTTTGGTAGTTTATTTATCATCTCGCCATATCATTTTTCAAAACCCTCACAATCAACAAAAAAGGCAAGAAGATAAGAAGAGATAGGTAAACAAACGATCAACAGTGGCGAGATTCCCGATGTCATAGGATGAGAAGCTTCGTGAAAGCTTCACTGAGTTTTCCCCTCACCGGCCCTCATACACTTCCTCTCGAGCACCAAGCATACTCGATGCCCCATACTGGGGGGCAAGTGAGGAGGGGGAAATGCTCCAGGCCCAACATGGCCTAATAATGCCAGGCCCATTACGGTCCAAAGTAGCCTGGGCCATAGAGGCACTCTCTAGCCGACCAACGGCCCTGAAGCACGGTCCAGACCCATCAAAACCTAGCTAGCCCTTGGGCGTGATCCCCGTGTTCATGCTCTCCAAGCATCGTCAAATTCACCAACAGACGAACGTTGAAGTTGTCATTATGGGGCTTGTCACGTCCCGAGCGCGGAAGATTACCCGGAGGCGTGACGCGTCTATATAGATCGTGTCAATCATGTAAATATTAGAGTGCGTAAATAACTAACATTTAACTCGAAATTTAATACAAATAGTACGAGCTGACAATTGTCACAATTAATCAAAGGACAATTACATGTGTTCCCAGAGTCCAACGACTAGGCTTCAAATCTTGGGCAGTTCTAATCAAGTTGACTAATACAAATGACATAGATGAATTGATACAACTGACATAAGTGAACTAATACAAAAACAAAAGGGACATGACAATTTGATAACTTCACTCTAACACTCATCACTCAGTCTCATTCCCTTCCGAGTGTTGGTTGGCATCCAAATTGCCTGAAAATATTAGAAAACAACTAGATGAGCGAATCGCTCAGTAGGAATTACATCTCAAGATTTAACAGGCTTTAAGTGGTTTACAAGTTCAATTAATGTCAGTAAAACTATGCATGTAGATGAGTAGATATCAAGGATTGTAAAAATCGACAAGAGCAGTGAAGGAATAACAAGTGAGAGTATAAGGATTCCAACTTCAATGCAACAATAGCAAGAGATTTAAGCAAGTAATAACTGAAATTAACGAAATCTTTCCAAGAGAGTAAGAACTCATGTCAAGCAAGTAATAGAAAGAAATATAAATTCAAGCATGTAAAATTAGAATTGGCTATTTATCAATTTCATTCAAGCAAAAGTTTACCCTTCTGCGGGTCTCAAGTCAAATCAATCAAGTAATATCACGAGAATGAGTGGAATGTCTAAAGCCTAGTAAGCAAGTACTCCGGTGCAATGCCAAACACCGTGATCAATAAACTCCCATGGGCACAAGTACCTTCGGGTGCTCCTCCCAGGACCAGACCGGGCCCTATATGCACAGCATTAATCATGTTTGTTGACATCCACTCTCATTTATAGCCAATAGGGAATTTCAAGGTTTGACCAATATGATATATAAGGTGGAATTATGGAATGGAATCCAAGGGCGCATTGATGTGTAGGGATGAATTAGGAGTGGAAACCAGTAACATTTGATACACGAAAAAACACTAGATAGGAGAGGTACCTTATGGGCCACCTGACAATTTTAGAAACGACACCCTCACTGTGGGATGCCCTTCCTGGGAATTATACAGGGTTTAGAGGACCCTGTCAGGAGTTAGATACCACCTCTCAGGCTGCCATCTATCAGTGGAGATGACAAAAGTGAAAGCCTAACGATCAGGTTAATGCAATGAGCCAGTTGTGTTGACTCAGCAGTTCATCGCGTCAACCCTGCGAACAGGCTGGGTCGACCCTGTGAACAGGTAGGGTCGACTCTGCAGTTCATCGCGTCAACGCGGTGAACAGGCAGGGTCGACCCTGTCAATAGGCAGGGTCGACTCTGCCGTTCACTGCGTCAACGCGGTGAACAGGCAGGGTCGACTCTGCCAACAGGCAGGGTCGACCCTGTCAATAGGCAGGGTCGACTCTGCCGTTCACTGCGTCAACGCGGTGAACAGGCAGGGTCGACCCTGTCAACAGGCAGGGTCGACTCTGCCAACAGGCAGGGTCGACCCTGCCAACAGGCAGGGTCGACCCTGTCAACAGGCAGGGTCGACTCTGCCGTTCATCGCGTCAACGTGGTGAACTGGCAGGGTCGACTCTGCAGTTCAAATCTGCTCAAAATGGCTTAAGGTATTAATCTTTGATTAAGGTAGGACATTAACCTTTGATTTAAGTTTATTTAGGTAAAACTGATGACATGGATAGATAGAGAAAACTGTAAGGATTATAGATCTTTATTTATGCACTCGTTTCATGCTTTAGTTGCTTAAATATCAGATTTTTAACATGACGTATCATACAAGTTTTCATTTTTAAAGGAACTAAATGGAGACAAGGTTTCTAGATAGGCTACCTAACAGATTAATTAGGTATACTCATTAGTTAGTAGATCAACTAACATGTTAATTAGGTATGTTAACAGGTTAGTTAAACTAATAAGTTACGTAAAAACACGATAAAACTTACGTTAGACGGATATATCGTATGGATATGAAGCTAATACATGTCAACTACCCTAGATTGAAGCTAATACATGCTAATTAATGCTAATCATCTTGGGTAAAAGGCTACTATATGCTAATTATCTTAGGTACGAGGCTAATACATGCTAATCATCCTAGATTTAAGCTAACACATGCTATTTATTCTAGGTATGAGACTAATACTTACTAATTATCTTAGGTATGAAGCTAATACACGCTAATCATCCTAGATTTAAGCCAACACATGCTAATTATTCTAGGTATGAGACTACTACTTGCTAATACATGCTAGTTATTCTGGATATAAGGCTAATACATGCTAATTATCTTAGATATGAAGCTAATACATGCTAATCGTCCTAGATTTAAGCTAACACATGCTAATTATTCTAGGTATGAGACTAATACTTGCTAATACTTGCTAATACATGCTAATTATTATGGGTATAAAACTAATACATGCTAATTATCTTAGGTATGAAGTTAATACATGCTAATCATCCCAGATTTAAGCTAACACGTGCTTTATAAACACTAAATATCGCATGGAAATGAGCCTAAGACTAAATGCCTAGACTAATCATCCTAGATTAGCTACTAGTTTAGTTAAAAGTTGAGAACACCTACCTCTGTGAAGTGGCAGTAGTTGTAGCAAATGGAAGAAGCAACTCTTTCCTTCTCTACAACCCTTGAGAAGTGTCTCCCCTTCTCAACAGCAAGCCTTCTAGCCAACGAAGGTTTGCTTCGTTAGGAGTATAATATAAGGTTTGAGTTGGCAAGAGGGGAAACAAGATCCGTGAAAATCGGATCTCAGTGGGATGCCAGCTTATACATGCTGTTGGGGATAAGGAAATCGAAAGGTTGTCCGGTGGATTGTAGCTCCTATGAGATGGTGGTTTATTTATTTTAAACTTCCCACTTAACTTTCATGATTTTTATCTTTAAAATTTGATGAAGTTAGTTAATGAAATTTCATGGATAATATCCTTATATTTTTCTCTATTTTTACATATAACTTTTTTTGAAAAATTCTTTTTAAATAAAAAGTGATACTATTCATGGCACTATTCACGTATGAAAAGGACAGATGCCAACGCAAGTTTGTCAAAAAAATCACAAGCCTGGAGGGGGGTCGTGTATTGCTAGCCTATCGTATATAATTATTTGGCACAAAAAGTAAATTGTGGATGCTATGATTTGAACCTTGGTCATTGGGTTGAAAGACAAGTTACTTAACCAACTACACTAGGAAGTCACTTGTTAAGTGAATACTCTTTACATATGATAACTACGTGTTCCAACTTCTTACTTAATCTAGAGTTTATCTAATATATATTTTTTGAGAAATATTATTAATAAATAAATAAATAAATAAATAAATAAATAAATAAATAAATATATATATATATATATATATATATATATATATATATATATATATATATATATATATATATATATATATTTATACGGGATGCTACACCCTCCCCCACTTAAAAGAATTTGGTCCCCAAATTCAATTACATTATACGGAGACAAGGAGGGTGAGAATTACTTACGGACTAGAATAATTCTAGAAATCTCCTTCTCATAGACTCCTCGGTTTCCCATGTAGCTTCTTATTCTAAGCATCGATTCCATTGAATTTTTACCTTAGGGATCGTCTTGTTCCTTAGAACTCGGATTTCTTGGTCGAGGATCTTTACTGGCCTTTGCTCATAGGTGAGGTCCTTCTGTATCACCAAGTCAGTGTGATCGATGACGTGTGAGAAATCGTGCACGTATTTCTTTCGCATAGAAACATGAAATACGTTGTGCACTTCTGACAGTTGTGGAGGTAGAACGATACGATAAGCCACTTCGCCTACCCTTTCCAGTACTTCGAATGGACCGATAAACCTTGGTGTTAATTTACCTTTAACACCGAATCTTCTAATGCCTCGGCCGGGAGATACCTTGAGGAAAACATGATCTCCGACTTGAAATTCCAGGTCTCGCCATCTGTTATCGGCATAAGATTTCTGCCTGGACTGTGCTATCATTAACCTTTCTCTAATGAGTTGTATCTTCTCGGTAGAATCTCGCACCATGTCAGGACCTAGAATTTGTTTTTCACCGACTTCATCCCAGCATATGGGAGATCGGCAACTCCTGCCATATAATGTCTCAAAAGGTGCCATTTGTATGCTGGGTTGATAGATGTTGTTATATGCAAATTCGGCTAGTGGTAAGTGGTCATTCCAACTACCACCGAAGTCTATAATGCATGCCCTTAACATATCTTCCACAACTTGAATAGTCCTCTCGGTCTGTCCATCTGTCTGGGGATGAAAAGCAGTATGTAGTTGAGTCTCGTCCCCAAGGAGTGTTGCAGGCTCTTCCAGAAATAAGAGGTGAAGCGCGGGTCTCGGTCAGATACGATCGAGACGGGAACTCCATGCAATCTAACCATTTCCTTCATATACAGGGCAGCAAGTACGTCGACTGACCATCGACTTTTGATGGGTAAGAAATGGGCCGATTTAGTTAACCGGTCGATAATTACCCAAATTCCATCATATCCGCCCCTAGACTTGGGCAAACCCATGATAAAGTCCATGCCAATGTCTTCCCACTTCCACTTGGGAATATCCAGCGGATGTAGCTTTTCGGCGGATTTTTGATGTTCCGCCTTCACTTGTTGACATGTGAGGCAACGAGACACAAAGTCTGCTACCTCCCTTTTCATGTTAGACCACCAGAAAGTTCTTTTCAAGTCTTGGTACATCTTAGTGGCTCCAAGGTGGATTGTGTACCTCGATCTATGAACTTCTTCAAGAATCTTCTTCTTCAATTCGGGACAGTCGGGCACACATGTCCGTTCATGAAATAGTAATCTGCCATCAGGTGTCAGCTTGAAATCCAGTCTCTCGTCCAGCTTGCTCTTTATCTCCACTAGCGAGGGATCCTCTTCTTGTAACTTCTTGATTTCAGGTAGCAAATCTGGATGTAGGCTCATATGAGATAGAATAATACACATGTTCTTCTCATCTGTGCTGATATCAAGCTCAGAGAATTTCTCCAGCAGTTTCCATTCTTGTATCATGCAGTTGGCCAATATTGTTCTCGGCTTTCGACTAAGGGCATCAGCTACGGAATTACCCTTACCAGGATGGTACTGTATAGTGAAGTCGAAATCCTTGAGATACTCGAGCCAACGCCTTTGCCGCATGTTCAGCTCCTTTTGGGAGAATAAGTACTTGAGGCTTTTATGATCGGAGTACACAGTGAATTGTTCTCCGTAGAGATAGTGCCTCCAGATCTTTAAAGCGAATACTACTGCGGCCAGTTCTAAGTCGTGAACTGGGTAGTTCTCTTCATGTTTCTTCAATTATCGGGAAGAGTATGCAATGACTCTCCCATTCTGCATCAATACACATCCGAGGCCAATACCAGAAGCATCGGTATATACCTCGTATTTTTCTCCTTCCATTGGTAATGATAAGACTGGAGCAGTGGTCAAGAGATCCTTCAAAGTTTGAAAACTCTTTTCACGGTCTTCCTTCCACTCATAAGGCACTTCCTTGCGGGTTAACCTGGTCAGGGGAACAGCAATTTTGGAGAAGTCCTTTATAAAAAGTCGGTAGTAACTAGCTAGACCTAAGAAGCTCCGAATCTCAGTTACATTTGTGGGTCGTTCCCAATTCTTCACGGCTTCGACCTTTGATGGGTCAACAGCAATTCCGTTCTTCGAAATGATATGGCCTAAGAAGGATACTTCATCGAGCCAAAACTTGTATTTGTTGAATTTGGCATATAGCTTGTTTCCCCTTAATATCTGCAATGCCTTCTTGAGGTGTTCTTCATGATCCTCTTCGGTCTTTGAATAGATCAGAATATCATCAATAAAGACCACAATAAATTGGTCTAAATAGGGCCTGAATATGCTGTTCATTAACTGCATAAAAGCTGCGGGGGTATTTGTTAGTCCGAAAGGCATAACAGTAAATTTGTAATGCCCATACCTGCTTCGGAATGCAGTTTTATGAATATCTTCTTCTTTGATCTTCAATTGATGGTAACCAGAACGAAGATCAATCTTGGAGAAATATAAAGCTCCAGATAGTTGACCGAACAGCTCATCAATCCTTGGCAGTGGATACTTATTCTTGATTGTAAGGTGATTTAGCTGTCGATAATCTATGCATAATCTCATCGATCCATCCTTCTTTTTGACGAATAGCACGGGTGCTCCCCATGGGGAAGTACTCGGCCTGATGAAACCCTTGTTCAATAACTCAATTAGATGCTCTTTTAATTCCTTCAGCTCAGCAGGGGACATTCTGTATGGTGCCCTGGAAATAGGACGAGTACCAGGGACAAGGTCGATTGTGAACGACACTTTCTTTTCCGGGGGTAAGCCGGTTAAATCTTCTGGAAAAACATCGGGAAAATCCCGAATTACACGGATGTCTTCAAGTTTAACCTTCTCGACTTCCGTGGCAGTCGCGAATGCTATGAAAGTCATGCATCCCTTATTCATAAGTTTACTAGCTCGGAGTGCTGATATAAGAAGTGATTTACTCCGAGGGCTATTGTAAACTAGCTCTGGGAAATCTACGAAAGTTACCTTGCCATGCCGGCAGTCTACAGTTGCTTGGTATGTGGATAGCCAGTCGGCACCTAGTATGACATCATAACCCTTTATATCTAGGCATATCAGGTCAGCAGGTAAATTATTTCCCTTAATCATCACTTCACAGTTTGGATAGTGATAAGTGCTATCAGACTCATTCCCAAGAGGTGTAGATATGACCAAATCTAACAGTTCATGTTTCTTAGAAAATGAAGCAGCAAAGTTCTTGGAAACGAATGAATGAGTTGCTCCGGTATCGAATAAAACTTGAGCAATTTTTGAACAAATAGTGAGAATACCTTCCACAATTCCACCTTTAGTGGGTTCCGTCTCTTGGAGAGCTTGCAGACGGCCTTGTTTCTTTACCGGACGCTTCTCGTCTTTGGTGTCTTGTTCCTTCATCAGTGGGCAGTCTGGGATTCGATGCTCTCGGCTCCCATATCGAAGACAAGCTCCTAACTTTCTCCAGCATTCCTCGGTCTTATGACCAGCTTTATCACAATACTTGCAAATCTCCTTTGATGGTGTGGTGGTGGAGAATGGCATGTCATTCTTCTGGAATTTCTTCGCCTTAGAGGGCTCCGCTCCCATGAAGAATCGCTTCTTGTTGAAGGATTGTTTGAATTTTCCCGGGCTTGTGACGGGTTCCTTCTTGTCTCTTCCTCAGATTCTCACAGATAATTCGGTGGCGTCTTCCAGCAGTTGAGCACGCCGAACCATCTCCGAATAGACTTGGATGTCCATCGGGGCAAGTTGTGTGATATAATGGGGCCGAAGCCCGTTGAGGAATCTTCTCGCCTTCATCTTTTCTGTACACACCAAGTGGGGTGCATACCTGGACAATCTGGAGAACTGGGCCTCATACTCGGCCACTTTCAAGCCCCGTTGTTTTAGAACGGCGAATTCCGTGGCCTTCTTTTCCTAGATATGATCAGAGAAGTTGATGCGGGACGAGACACGGACACGACAAGCTCGCGATCGTCCCTTAACGAGGGAAGCGTCGGACGTGCGCGGTTGAGAAACCGGCAAGAGCTAGGGTGGTCGGCTCTCTCTTTCGTGCCCGGATCGGGTCACGGGACGGTAATGCTCACTCTCGCAGCAGCGGTGATACAAATAGAAAGCGAGCTAGTTACCCTATCATACTCTCTAGCAGCGGCATAAACAAGTATATATGAAAATAAGCAAATTCCGAGTGTAGGGAGCGAGAACGATACCTCCACGCGCTCGGCGTGGGGACGACGGACCCGGCCGAAACTCGTACTCCCGGGGAACTTAACACACAATAATTACAGCAATGGGAATATGCCCACTCCACGCAGGGAGGTAAAGGGTGACACAAATGGGCCCGGGAGGACCGAATTCGGGATGACGGGCAGCTTCGTGTGTTGATTCGGCTACACGCGTAATCACGACCGTGGGGCCCACGCGCTGTCCGGAGGGGCCGTGTGGGACCCGGTGTCACCGCTGTGGTGGGGACACTGGTAGAAGCGATCCCCGGGCTGGCGGCACGCTGGAACGGCAATCGGAGGCCGGGCGGCTCCGTTCGGTACCCGTCGGAATTGCTGCCCACGGGCTGGTTGCTGCTGTTTTGCAGCGCGCGCTCGGACGAAAATAGCCGTTGTGATCAGCCCCGTCGCCGGAATGCGACGAAACCAGTGCCGTTGGAAAGAGGACTCAAAATCCTCAAACGTAGGGCTAGTGGATTCCTCTGAACCTTTGCGTACCAGGGCCTTAGATATTTTTCAATCTTCTGCTCCACTGCTCCAGAAATCTCAGATCAGCATATCAGATCCATGTAAAAGGCCGTTGACTGCCTACTTACAGTGGGATTCGGACTTTGAGCTCTTCTTCAAAGTTGTAGATAATCAAACCACGGAACTGGAAAAATTTTGGGAATTGGAGTTGGAGGTGGGAGTGATTTGATATGATTTTTGGAGTGACTGGTGGTCGGATCTGGGAACAGTTGGATAGAACTGTAGATGGGACTGAGAATGATTTTTAGAAAATATGAGATGGACGAACCAAAAATTAAGAAAAATTGTGGATGAAGGGGTTGATGGAAGGAAACGCCAGTAAAATTTGTGGGAAGAAAAAAACTCAAAGAGTGGGCCTAAGACCTAAAACTCAGGGCGGGTGAAAATGGAAACAGATAGCAGACAGAACAGAAGTGGAAGAGTGGACGAAAATCTAAAAATACTAAACGGGATCTGAATGACAAACCAAAATTTAGGGGATGTTCTTGACACCTATGGAACACCCAGTAAAATTCCCAGCTCGATCTGAGCTCATGGCTGAGGTGGGAATTTCGTGGAAGTTGCTGTGGTACTGCGCGGACAGAACTGCAGCAGCGGCTCGATGGCGGCACGAACGGCGGCGGCGGCGGCACCGATGATCACCGGAGGGTGGGGAAAGGAGATACCACTCTAGAATGGAGGCTTGGGAAGGGGAGAACCAGAGGAGAGAGGGCTGGGGGCGCAGCTAGCTCTTGCTCATTCAACAAAATTCTGATTTTCATTGATTTTCACATAAAAATACAATCTTTTATATGATTCCAACCAAATCAATTATCCACCCTTAGATCTAGGGATGGGGATTGAAGGGCTGGGATTGCATGCCACAAACATAAAAAAAAATATTAAAAAATGAAGGGGGGGGGGGGCGGCCTATTGACTATGGGTAGGTTTTGAATGGAAGGTTGAATGGGGGTAGGTGGGATGGGTGTAGAATGTTGACATTCTTAACCCTTTGTCTACCCATGTGGCATATGACTAGTCCACTCATCTAGAAGGCCACCTAGGCTGGTTGACCAGCCCCACATGGTCTAGGTGGACCAATGGGAAAGGGCTGAGGGCCCCCTTGCTGGTCCCATGGGCAAATTACATAGAAACCCACATAATCTACGGGAGTGACGCATTGGCCGATAAAGCCGTACAATTGCGCGTATACTTTCCCGTGGATATAAAAATAAACTAAAGGATATAAATGTAATATGAAAAGTACTAGTTCGGCGTCGATTCCCATCAACTCTCCCCGGGTGGGAGGAACTCGACCCCGTCGAGTAGGGGTAGGATGCTCGAGTACTCCGGCGGATCCGTCACCGTGCCAAGTAGCGCGGGTATGCTCCACTCCAAGTGATCGGTACCTGCTCATTCCATATATACGCGATATGCGCAAACTGCTATGGGCTAAAGGTGGACACTCCGAGTGGGGCACTCTCAAAGGGAAGGAAGTAGCTCGAAGACTCACTAGGAATCACCGCTGAGTCCCTATAAGTGACTGATCCGGGTATAGATGTGGAACCGATCCCATACTCATCGAGTGAGTCCACTTGCCTCTTACTCATAAGAGAACGACAACGAGCTTGCACAAGACGCATGCAGACAAACAAACGACACACAAACCATGCAAATAAATCACTCAAAACAAACCACACAAAGAAAAAGCACACTGTTAGTCCGACCCGTACATGGTGACGGCGGACCAGGACACCCGAATATGTGCCATGCATATACTAGATGTACACGATAGTTGATGGAAGGGAGGACTCCTAGACACCCTAAGATGTACCACTCATGCATTGGTGACCGATGGGATTTAGGTGAAGAAGGGCTAGGAGATCCAAAACTACCTTCGTCATCATCCCTAGATGTAGAGACGGCTTGCCGACTAGACCGAGGGGTATGGGTGGAATAGTGAACTCCTTGGAAGAGGTGGAGGGAATGTGATAGCTCGGGAGCTTCACTAGTGGAGGGGTCAAAAGGGTCAAAGAAGGTATGACCCCGGGAGATGGGTTCCTCCATGACACGGTCCCAATCGTGAAATTCTTGAAGGTGTGAATGCTCACCTTCATCTGTCATAGTGAACGGGACAATGGTCATGTGAAGAAAATAAACTTCCTCCCTTGGGCAAAAGGAAATGAAGTCGGACTCGGCCGGCATCAGGAGGAGTAGAAGAATCTCCGTGGTGACACACCCCACGGTGCACACGGAGGTAATGGATCCTAAGGTCGGATGGGTGAAGCTAAGACTAGCGGGTTGGTCAAAGCCTCGGGCCAAAAGATGCGTCAACTCCCATTGTGAATCTAATCCCATAATAAGGTCATCCAAAGTATCGACATGGTGACTAGACCGAAAAGTTGTGTGGTAGGAGTTGATGGACACCAAAGGTAGGGTAGGGTCCATAGACGGGTAAGGGAGTGGGACCAAGTCATCCTTGAGCCAACTAAGAAGCGGCTCGGCTATGTATAATGTACCCGTTAGAAATACGGGTGGCTCGAGATGAGGTGGCTCCAAGCGCGAATCCGAAGGTGGAGTGGGCCGCTGGGGCTGGGTGGCTGGACATACGGGGTCCCTAAGGGTGATCTTACCGGGTAGGTATGGTGGGCATAAGGTGCA
This sequence comes from Amorphophallus konjac, assembly GCA_022559845.1. Taxonomy (NCBI): domain Eukaryota; kingdom Viridiplantae; phylum Streptophyta; class Magnoliopsida; order Alismatales; family Araceae; genus Amorphophallus; species Amorphophallus konjac. Next base: position 16,640 of record JAHNEJ010000328.1, read on the forward strand.
AGTCCTCTTGTCCCAGTCAAGATTGGCCCTTCTCTCTCCTAACCACTTTTGCCCTAAAATGATGCATGAACCAACAAGTGTGCCGATCCTGCACCATGCGCCATCGGTGTAGAGAACAGAGCCGATCCTCTTATAGAACTCAACACAAGCAAAATCACCATCGTGGACAATCTCACATGTCTTGGAGAGAGACTCCACGATGTCAAGAGAAACCCAATTATCCGACTCCCTATCGGTGAAATGGAGTTCCGTTGTGGACCCGTTGGGTAGAGCGGCTTTCATAATGAGAGGGGCAAAACCAAAGGCTCGGTCCATGAGGACATTCATTTTGGCCACAAAAGTTGACCACTCGGACGTATGGTCTTGGGGATCGGCCATGGGTAGTGGACATGGACATGCATACACACAGTGACAAGACACTAGACCGACTATGCAAGTTTGGAATGCATGCACACTAAGTACCCTAGACGTAAACCAAGACTCGGTACGTGGCGGAGATAACCGATCCGAAGATCACTCGCACAAGTGTGCGGCCTTCCCGATAGGCATGGCCTAACATTCGGACAACACCTTTTGATATACCGAGTAAAGGGATGCAATGCGAAAAGACACTCTTTTTTATGTTTTAAAACAATGATGATCCTAGACTCGACTTAAACCGACTAATGACTCGATGTAAATGACACTCTTTTTTTTTTTTGACACCCTAGACTCAACTCTCTCTGATACCAAATTGATGCGGGACGAGACACGGACACGACAAGCTCGCGATCGTCCCTTAACGAGGGAAGCGTCGGACGTGCGCGGTTGAGAAACCGGCAAGAGCTAGGGTGGTCGGCTCTCTCTTTCGTGCCCGGATCGGGTCACGGGACGGTAATGCTCACTCTCGCAGCAGCGGTGATACAAATAGAAAGCGAGCTAGTTACCCTATCATGCTCTCTAGCAGCGGCATAAACAAGTATATATGAAAATAAGCAAATGCCGAGTGTAGGGAGCGAGAACGATACCTCCACGCGCTCGGCGTGGGGACGACGGACCCGGCCGAAACTCGTACTCCCGGGGAACTTAACACACAATAATTACAGCAATGGGAATATGCCCACTCCACGCAGGGAGGTAAAGGGCGACACAAATGGGCCCGGGAGGACCGAATTCGGGATGACGGGCAGCTTCGTGTGTTGATTCGGCTACACGCGTAATCACGACCGTGGGGCCCACGCGCTGTCCGGAGGGGCCGTGTGGGACCCGGTGTCACCGCTGTGGTGGGGACACTGGTAGAAGCGATCCCCGGGCTGGCGGCACGCTGGAACGGCGATCGGAGGCCGGGCGGCTCCGTTCGGTACCCGTCGGAATTGCTGCCCACGGGCTGGTTGCTGCTGTTTTGCAGCGCGCGCTCGGACGAAAATGGCCGCTGTGATCAGCCCCGTCGCCGGAATGCGACGAAACCAGTGCCGTTGGAAAGAGGACTCAAAATCCTCAAACGTAGGGCTAGTGGATTCCTCTGAACCTATGCGGACCAGGGCCTTAGATATTTTTCAATCTTCTGCTCCACTGCTCCAGAAATCTCAGATCAGCATATCAGATCCCTGTAAAAGGCCGTTGACCGCCTACTTACAGTGGGATTCGGACTTTGAGCTCTTCTTCAAAGTTGTAGATAATCAAACCACGGAACTGGGAAAATTTTGGGAATTGGAGTTGGAGGTGGGGGTGATTTGATATGATTTTTGAGTGACTGGTGGTCGGATCTGGGAACAGGTGGATAGAACTGTAGATGGGACTGAGAACGATTTTTAGAAAATATGAGATGGACGAACCAAAAATTAAGAAAAATTGTGGATGAAGGGGTGGATGGAAGGAAACGCCAGTAAAATTTGTGGGAAGAAAAAAACTCAAAGAGTGGGACTAAGACCTAAAACTCAGGGCGGGTGAAAATGGAAACAGATAGCAGACAGAACAGAAGTGGAAGAGTGGACGAAAATCTAAAAATACTAAACGGGATCTGAATGACAAACCAAAATTTAGGGGATGTTCTTGACATCTATGGAACACCCAGTAAAATTCCCAGCTCGATCTGAGCTCATGGCTGAGGTGGGAATTTCGTGGAAGTTGCTGTGGTACTGCGCGGACAGAACTGCAGCAGCGGCTCGAACGGCGGCGGCGGCGGCGGCGGCACCGATGATCACCGGAGGGTGGGGAAAGGAGATACCACTCTAGAATGGAGGCTTGGGAAGGGGAGAACCAGAGGAGAGAGGGCTGGGGGCGCAGCTAGCTCTTGCTCATTCAACAAAATTCTGATTTTCATTGATTTTCACATAAAAATACAATCTTTTATATGATTCCAACCAAATCAATTATCCACCCTTAGATCTAGGGATGGGGATTGAAGGGCTGGGATTGCATGCCACAAACACAAAAAAAAACATTAAAAAATGAAGGGGGGGGGGGCGGCCTATTGACTATGGGTAGGTTTTGAATGGAAGGTTGAATGGGGGTAGGTGGGATGGGTGTAGAATGTTGACATTCTTAACCCTTTGTCTACCCATGTGGCATATGACTAGTCCACTCATCTAGAAGGCCACCTAGGCTGGTTGACCAGCCCCACATGGTCTAGGTGGACCAATGGGAAAGGGCTGAGGGCCCCCTTGCTGGTCCCATGGGCAAATTACATAGAAACCCACATAATCTACGGGAGTGACGCATTGGCCGATAAAGCCGTACAATTGCGCGTATACTTTCCCGTGGATATAAAAATAAACTAAAGGATATAAATGCAATATGAAAAGTACTAGCTCGGCGTCGATTCCCATCAACTCTCCCCGGGTGGGAGGAACTCGACCCCGTCGAGTAGGGGTAGGATGCTCGAGTACTCCGGCGGATCTGTCACCGTGCCAAGTAGCGCGGGTATGCTCCACTCCAAGTGATCGGTACCTGCTCATTCCATATATACGCGATATGCACAAACTGCTATGGGCTAAAGGTGGACACTCCGAGTGGGGCACTCTCAAAAGGGAAAGAAGTAGCTCGAAGACTCACTAGGAATCACTGCTGAGTCCCTGTAGGTGACTGATCCGGGTATAAAGTATAACCGATCCCATACTCATCAAGTGAGTCCACTCGCCTCTTACTCATAAGAGACCGACAACGAGCTTGCACAAGACTCATGCAGACTAACAACACACAAACCATGCAAACAAACCACACAAAATAAACCACACAAGGAAAACACACCGACTCACATATGACCCTAGACATACCTAATGTTAGTCCGACCCGTACATGGGTGACGGCGGACCAGGACACCCGAATGTGTGCCATGCATGCATGTTATGTAACCGGAGATGGGTGGTATGGGGAACACCTAAACATCCAAGTATGACCCAGTCATGCATGGACGGCCCTTTAGATGGGATTTAGGTGAAGAAGGGCTAGGAGATCCAAAACTACCTTCGTCATCATCCCTAGATGTAGAGACGGCTTGCCGACTAGACCGAGGGGTATGGGTGGAATAGTGAACTCCTTGGAAGAGGTGGAGGGAATGTGATAGCTCGGGAGCTTCACTAGTGGAGGGGTCAAAAGGGTCAAAGAAGGTATGACCCCGGGAGATGGGTTCCTCCATGACACGGTCCCAATCGTGAAATTCTTGAAGGTGTGAATGCTCACCTTCATCTGTCATAGTGAACGGGACAATGGTCATGTGAAGAAAATAAACTTCCTCCCTCGGGCAAAAGAAAATGAAGTCGGACTCGGCCGGCATCAGGAGGAGTAGAAGAATCTCCGTGGTGACACACCCCACGGTGCACACGGAGGTAATGGATCCTAAGGTCGGATGGGTGAAGCTAAGACTAGCGGGTTGGTCAAAGCCTCGGGCCAAAAGATGCGTCAACTCCCATTGTGAATCTAATCCCATAATAAGGTCATCCAAAGTATCGACATGGTGACTAGACCGAAAAGTTGTGTGGTAGGAGTTGACGGACACCAAAGGTAGGGTAGGGTCCATAGACGGGTAAGGGAGTGGGACCAAGCCATCCTTGAGCCAACTAAGAAGCGGCTCGGCTATGTATAATGTACCCGTTAGAAATACGGGTGGCTCGGGATGAGGTGGCTCCAAGCGCGAATCCGAAGGTGGAGTGGGCCGCTGGGGCTGGGTGGCTGGACATACGGGGTCCCTAAGGGTGATCTTACCGGGTAGGTATGGTGGGCATAAGGTGCAAGTCCTCTTGTCCCAGTCAAGATTGGCCCTTCTCTCTCCTAACCACTTTTGCCCTAAAATGATGCATGAACCAGCAAGTGTGCCGATCCTGCACCATGCGCCATCGGTGTAGAGAACAGAGCCGATCCTCTTATAGAACTCAACACAAGCAAAATCACCATCGCGGACAATCTCGCCTGTCTTGGAGAGAGACTCCACGATGTCAAGAGAAACCCAATTATCCGACTCCCTATCGGTGAAATGGAGTTCCGTTGTGGACCCGTTGGGTAGAGCGGCTTTCATAATGAGAGGGGCAAAACCAAAGGCTCGGTCCATGAGGACATTCATTTTGGCCACAAAAGTTGACCACTCGGACGTATGGTCTTGGGGATCGGCCATGGGTAGTGGACATGGACATGCATACACACGGTGACAAGACACTAGACCGACTATGCAAGTTTGGAATGCATGCACACTAAGGACCCTAGACGTAAACCAAGACTCGGTACGTGGCGGAGATAACCGATCCGAAGATCACTCGCACAAGTGTGCGGCCTTCCCGATAGGCGTGGCCTAACATTCAGACAACACCTTTTGATATACCGAGTAAAGGGATGCAATGCGAAAAGACACTCTTTTTTTGTTTTAAAACAATGATGATCTAGACTCGACTTAAACCGACTAATGACTCGATTAAATGACACTCTTTTTTTTTTTTGACACCCTAGACTCAAACTCGCTCTGATACCAAATTGATGCGGGACGAGACACGGACACGACAAGCTCGCGATCGTCCCTTAACGAGGGAAGCGTCGGACGTGCGCGGTTGAGAAACCGGCAAGAGCTAGGGTGGTCGGCTCTCTCTTTCGTGCCCGGATCGGGTCACGGGACGGTAATGCTCACTCTCGCAGCAGCGGTGATACAAATAGAAAGCGAGCTAGTTACCCTATCATGCTCTCTAGCAGCGGCATAAACAAGTATATATGAAAATAAGCAAATGCCGAGTGTAGGGAGCGAGAACGATACCTCCACGCGCTCGGCGTGGGGACGACGGACCCGGCCGAAACTCGTACTCCCGGGGAACTTAACACACAATAATTACAGCAATGGGAATATGCCCACTCCACGCAGGGAGGTAAAGGGCGACACAAATGGGCCCGGGAGGACCGAATTCGGGATGACGGGCAGCTTCGTGTGTTGATTCGGCTACACGCGTAATCACGACCGTGGGGCCCACGCGCTGTCCGGAGGGGCCGTGTGGGACCCGGTGTCACCGCTGTGGTGGGGACACTGGTAGAAGCGATCCCCGGGCTGGCGGCACGCTGGAACGGCGATCGGAGGCCGGGCGGCTCCGTTCGGTACCCGTCGGAATTGCTGCCCACGGGCTGGTTGCTGCTGTTTTGCAGCGCGCGCTCGGACGAAAATGGCCGCTGTGATCAGCCCCGTCGCCGGAATGCGACGAAACCAGTGCCGTTGGAAAGAGGACTCAAAATCCTCAAACGTAGGGCCAGTGGATTCCTCTGAACCTATGCGGACCAGGGCCTTAGATATTTTTCAATCTTCTGCTCCACTGCTCCAGAAATCTCAGATCAGCATATCAGATCCCTGTAAAAGGCCGTTGACCGCCTACTTACAGTGGGATTCGGACTTTGAGCTCTTCTTCAAAGTTGTAGATAATCAAACCACGGAACTGGAACAATTTTGGGAATTGGAGTTGGAGGTGGGGGTGATTTGATATGATTTTTGGAGTGACTGGTGGTCGGATCTGGGAACAGGTGGACAGAACTGTAGATGGGACTGAGAATGATTTTTAGAAAATATGAGATGGACGAACCAAAAATTAAGAAAAATTGTGGATGAAGGGGTGGATGGAAGGAAACGCCAGTAAAATTTGTGGGATGAAAAAAACTCAAAAAGTGGGCCTAAGACCTAAAACTCAGGGCGGGTGAAAATGGAAACAGACAGCAGACAGAACAGAAGTGGAAGAGTGGACGAAAATCTAAAAATACTAAACGGGATCTGAATGACAAACCAAAATTTAGGGGATGTTCTTGACACCTCTGGAACACCCAGTAAAATTCCCAGCTCGATCTGAGCTCATGGCTGAGGTGGGAATTTCGTGGAAGTTGCTGTGGTACTGCGCGGACAGAACTGCAGCGGCGGCTCGATGGCGGCACGAACGGCGGCGGCGGCGGCACCGATGATCACCGGAGGGTGGGGAAAGGAGATACCACTCTAGAATGGAGGCTTGGGAAGGGGAGAACCAGAGGAGAGAGGGCTGGGGGCGCAGCTAGCTCTTGCTCATTCAACAAAATTCTGATTTTCATTGATTTTCACATAAAAATACAATCTTTTATATGATTCCAACCAAATCAATTATCCACCCTTAGATCTAGGGATGGGGATTGAAGGGCTGGGATTGCATGCCACAAACACAAAAAAAAACATTAAAAAATGAAGGGGGGGGGGGGCGGCCTATTGACTATGGGTAGGTTTTGAATGGAAGGTTGAATGGGGGTAGGTGGGATGGGTGTAGAATGTTGACATTCTTAACCCTTTGTCTACCCATGTGGCATATGACTAGTCCACTCATCTAGAAGGCCACCTAGGCTGGTTGACCAGCCCCACATGGTCTAGGTGGACCAATGGGAAAGGGCTGAGGGCCCCCTTGCTGGTCCCATGGGCAAATTACATAGAAACCCACATAATCTACGGGAGTGACGCATTGGCCGATAAAGCCGTACAATTGCGCGTATACTTTCCCGTGGATATAAAAATAAACTAAAGGATATAAATGTAATATGAAAAGTACTAGTTCGGCGTCGATTCCCATCAGAAGTACTTGTTGTTGAAATGCTCCGTGAATTCATCCCATGTAACATGGTATTCTGGCAGTGTTGCTTCTATGGATTCCCACCAGCATCGAGCGTCCCGCTCAAGTTGGAATACAGCCAGTAAAACTTTCTCCTCGTCTGTGCATTGTATTACACGGAAGATTCGTTCCATCTCCTTTAGCCAATTCTCGGCATCCTCGGGGTCGGACGAACCTGTGAACCTTGGTGGGTTCATGTTACGGAAACTCCTGTGGAGGTCACCCGCTCCACGGTTAGCTCCGCCTTGGGCCACTTGCTGTAGTGCCTGTGTAAGGCCCTGCACGGTGCGCTGCATCTCGCGCCATTGTGCTCTTTCAGCAGCCATGATCCTACAAAATGTTTAGAGTGTTTAAGTAAGATAAGGGTCGGTTTTTACTTATAAGGGTAAAGTCATTAGAAATCTTAACCCATGGCTCTATCCATCTCACCAGGTAAGGTCTACTTATATCCTTAGACTTCTCTAACCCTGGACTTAGGTTTTTACCTATCCTTGGACTCAAGTTTTTACTTAGATTTCAATTTCTAACCATTTATATATATTTTTTCTAGTTCCCTAGGTTTGAAAACCTAGGCTCTGATACCACGAAGACTGTCACGCCCCGAGCGCGAAAGATTACCCGGAGGCGTGACGCGTCTATATAGATCGTGTCAATCATGTAAATATCAGAGTGCGCAAATAACTAAGATTTAACTCGAAATTTAATACAAATAGTACGAGCTGACAATTGTCACAATTAATCAAAGGACAATTACATGTGTTCCCAGAGTCCAACGACTAGGCTTCAAATCTTGAGCAGTTCTAATCAAGTTGACTAATACAAATGACATAGATGAATTGATACAACTGACATAAGTGAACTAATACAATATCAAAAGGGACATGACAATTTGATAACTTCACTCTAACACTCATCACTCAGTCTCATTCCCTTCCGAGTGTTGGTGGACATCCAAATTACCTGAAAATATTAAAAAACAACTAGATGAGCGAATCGCTCAGTAGGAATTACATCTCAAGATTTAACAGGCTTTAAGTGGTTTACAAGTTCAATTAATGTCAGTAAAACTATGCATGTAGATGAGTAGATATCAAGGATTGTAAAAATCGACAAGAGCAGTGAAGGAATAACAAGTGAGAGTATAAGGATTCCAACTTCAATGCAGCAATAGCAAGAGATTCAAGCAAGTAATAACTGGAATTAACGAAATCTTTCCAAGAGAGTAAGAACTCATGTCAAGCAAGTAATAGAAAGAAATATAAATTCAAGCATGTAAAATTGGCATTGGCTATTTATCAATTTCATTCAAGCAAAACTTTACCCTTCTGCGGGTCTCAAGTCAAATCAATCAAGTAATATCACGAGAATGAGTGGAATGTCTAAAGCCTAGCAAGCAAGTACTCCGGTGCAATGCCAAACACCGTGGTCAATAAACTCCCATGGGCACAAGTACCTTCGTGTGCTCCTCCCAGGACCAGACCGGGCCCTATATGCACAGCATTAATCATGTTTGTTGACATCCACTCTCATTTATAGCCCATAGGGAATTTCAAACTTTGACCAGTATGATATATAAGGTGGAATTATGGAATGGAATCCAAGGGCGCATTGATGTGTAGGGATGAATAAGGAGTGGAAACCAGTAACGTTTGATACACGGAAAAAAAACTAGATAGGAGAGGTGCCTTATGGGCCACCTGACAATTTTAGAAACGACACCCTCACTGTGGGATGCCCTTCTTGAGAATTATACAGGGTTTAGAGGACCCTGTCAGGAGTTAAATATCACCTCTCAGGCTGCCATCTATCAGTGGAGATGGCAAAAGTGAAAGCCTAACGATCAGGTTAACGCAATGAGCAAGTTGTGTTGACTCAGCAGTTCATCGCGTCAACCCTGCAGTTCATCGCGTCAACCCTGCGAACAGGCTGGGCCGACCCTGTGAACAGGCAGGGTCGACTATGCAGTTCATCGCGTAAACGCTGTGAACAGGCAGGGTCGACCCTGTCAACAGGCAGGGTCGACTTTGCCGTTCACTGCGTCAACGCGGTGAACAGGCAGGGTCGACCCTGTCAACAGGCAGGGTCGACTCTAGGCAGGGTCGACTTTGCCGTTCACTGCGTCAACGCGGTGAACAGGCAGGGTCGACTCTGCAGTTCATCGCGTAAACGCGGTGAACAGGCAGGGTCGACCCTGTCAACAGGCAGGGTCGACTGCCGTTCACTGCGTCAACGCGGTGAATAGGTAGGGTCGACTCTGCCAACAGGTAGGGTCGACTCTGCCAACAGGCAGGGTCGACCCTGTCAATAGGCAGGGTCGAGTCTGCCGTTCACTGCGTCAACGCGGTGAACTGGCAGGGTCGACTCTGCAGTTCAAATCTGCTCAAAATGGCTTAAGGTATTAATCTTTGATTAAGCTAGGGCATTAACCTTTGATTTAAGTTTATTTAGGTAAAACTGATGACATGGATAGATAGAGAAAACTGTAAGGATTATAGATCTTTATTTATGCACTCGTTTCATGCTTTAGTTGTTTAAATATCAGATTTTTAACATGACGTATCATACAAGTTTTCATTTTTAAAGGAACTAAATGGAGACAAGGTTTCTAGATAGGCTACCTAACAGATTAATTAGGTATACTAATTAGTTAGTAGATCAACTAACATGTTAATTAGGTATGTTAACAGGTTAGTTAAACTAATAAGTTACGTAAAAATACGATAAAACTTGCGTTAGACGGATATATCGTATGGATATGAAGCTAATACATGCCAACTACCCTAGATTGAAGCTAATACATGCTAATCAATGCTAATCATCTTGGGTATAAGGCTACTACATGCTAATTATCTTAGGTACAAGGCTAATACATGCTAATCATCCTAGATTTAAGCTAACACATGCTAATTATTCTAGGTATGAGACTAATACTTGCTAATTATCTTAGGTATGAAGCTAATACACGCTAATCATCCTAGATTTAAGCCAACACATGCTAATTATTCTAGGTATGAGACTACTACTTGCTAATACATGCTAGTTATTCTGGGTATAAGGCTAATACATGCTAATTATCTTAGGTATGAAGCTAGTACATGCTAATCGTCCTAGATTTAAGCTAACACATACTAATTATTCTAGGTATGCGACTAATACTTGCTAATACTTACTAATACATGCTAATTATTCTGGGTATAAAGCTAATACATGTTAATTATCTTAGGTATGAAGCTAATACATGCTAATCATCCTAGATTTAAGCTAACATATACTTTATAAACACTAAATATCGCATGGAAATGAGCCTAAGACTAAATGCCTAGACTAATCATCCTAGATTAGCTACTAGTTTAGTTAAAAGTTGAGAACACCTACCTCTGTGAAGTGACATTAGTTGTAGCAAATGGAAGAAGTAACTCTTCCCTTCTCTGCAACCCTTCAGAAGTGTCTCCCCTTCTCAACAGTAAGCCTTCTAGCCAACGAAGGTTTGCTTTGTTAGGAGTATAATATAAGGTTTGAGTTGGCAAGAGGGGAAACAAGATCCGTGAAAATCGGATCTCAGTGGGATGCCAGCTTATACAGGCTGTTGGGGATAAGGAAATCGAAAGGTTGTCCGGTGGATTGTAGCTCCTATGAGAGGGTGGTTTATTTATTTTAAACTTCCCACTTAACTTTCATGATTTTTATCTTTAAAATTTGATGGAGTTAGTTAATGAAATTTCATGGATAAGATCCTTATATTTTTCTCTATTTTTACATATAATTTTTTTAAAAAAAATTCTTTTTAAATAAAAAGTGATACTATTCATGGCACTATTCACGTATGAAAAGGACAGATGTCAACTCACGTTTGTCAAAAAAATCACAAGCCTGGAGGGGGGTCGTGTATTGCTAGCCTATCGTATATAATTATTTGGCACAAAAAGTAAATTGTGGATGTTAGGATTTGAACCTTGGTCATTGGGTTGAAAGACAAGTTACTTAACCAACTACACTAGGAAGCCACTTGTTAAGTGAATACTCTTTACATATGATAACTACGTGTTCCAACTTCTTACTTAATCTAGAGTTTATCTAATATATTTTTTTAGGAAATATTATTAATAAATATATATATATTTATACGGGATGCTACAGGGCTTATCTCGACGAGCTCTGTATCGTGCCCATGTCGCTGACATCCCCGCATTGGTGCCTTTATTGTAAGAATGGGTGAGTGGGCAACGGATGATTCCCACGATCAAACAGGACACCACTCTGCTAACCACATCGTTGTTGCTAAGCAGGGAAGGAGAGACCTTGCTACGACTGGTATAAATAGGTTCCCAGACGGACCTATAGGGACACACTGAGAATCACCCACACACATGCAGAAAGGATCACCCACAGAGCAATACACAAAGAGATCAAGAGACGATCCCAGGCGGTGACTCCACGGCATAGCGGATAGGTGATACAGAAAATGCTGATTAAGGATCCTCTACCCAATTCTCCCAGCCGAATCTCTATCAACGAGCACTGTCTGCTTCTCTGAGAACTTTCCTCTCCTCTCCGGGCACTCTCCACGCTTTGTCCCAATTCTACGGGCTCTCTCTCTCTTTCTCCCTAAGCTTCCTCTCTGTTCGTTTACTCGTTTCTGACTTAAACATCAGAGGGTTGTGCCTTGGGATCACTCCAAGAGCTCCTTCTGACGTTTGGCCTAGTGGTTGCAAGTTTTCTCAGGGTGGTTGGTCATTCTTTCCTAACAAATAAATCTTAAAGGTATAGTACGAGGCGAGGAGGACATCTTCTAACCTCTACAATTAGTAACCTTCCGATCACATCATTTTTGGATTAAATGTAAGACAAATAATTCTCTCCCTAGTGGATCTTCCCACCATGAGATGGAGTTCTTACTAGTCGACTCACCCAAAGTCCTCAAAAGGAACTCACGTGATAAACACTCACACAATAGTGAATTACATAACATAATTAATTTTCTTAAAAGCTTACATTTCTACAAAAGATCTAGTATACCAGAACACATGATTCAGTTCAAGGCAAGTGTCTAGTGAAGTTCCAGCCTCCATCATATAAGAAACTTTATTATTTTTCAAAAATAATTTCTCTATGCATATAGACTATTGAATATATTTGATTGGATCATTCAACTCAAAAACTTAAACTGTTAATTAAATGAAGAGACCGCCACTATTTTAAATACATTTTATGTAATCAGATTCTAATACGGGTAATGTTCTAGCACGTGCATCTTCTCACATTAAGTCGATTTAGGTTTTGTCATGCGGAACATGACAAACACGAGATGCACAGCCTAGATAATAACCATGGGCTCTAAGATTATATTGTAGATAATGGTACGGTGTTGAGTGGTGCAGGCACCACTATTTAATTGCATTTTATTTAACCCATTTTTAATATGAGATTATTCGAAATATCCTAGAGATGTTAGGAATTTAAATACAAATTAGATTACAATAGCTTTCGACTGGAATTACATTGAATAAGGTTGGCACTGAATAACCATGTGAGGCTACCCCGGGCGCGATCCCGTCCGCCGGCCACAGGGTGGGTGGCCTACCCCGAGCGCGCTCCCGACCGCCAGCCTGTTACCCTGCCCCGGGTCTTCGACTTCTCCTGCCCCCGTTCGAAGCTTCGTCTGCTGATGCGCTCACCTCCAAGGTGGATGGCCGATCCAGGCTCGGCTTTTGGGTGGGCCACCCATCCCCCTCGTGCTCCCGACCGCCGGCCAAGCTCTGCTGTCTCCGGCGTCCACGGCGTTCTCCGTCAGAGTTACCTGCCTCATATCATTCGGGCTTCGTTGTAGTTTTCTTCTTTGGGTTTATTGGGCTTTGCTCACTTGCTGTAATTAGACTCCTCCCTTCCTTAGTAGGACGCCCCATATTATTATTGGGCCTTCCTTACGTGGATGCCCCCCCTCACCCCGACCCTCGTGGTCCCTTGTATCCTCAACCCTTTTTCTCTTCCTTCTGTTTAAGATATATATAATTTCTTGTAGGTGGTTGGGGTCGAGCATCTCCCCTTCCCCCATACAAGTATACCTTTAGTAAAAAAAAAAAATAACCATGTGAGGCTGTAAAAAAGAAATTTTCTTTTAGTTCTGGGCCAATTCGATGTAAAGAAAAATCTGCTGCCATTTATGCATGTGCGAAAGAGCAAGGACCTCCAGTAGTTGAGGTAAATGCATCTGACAAAAGGAATGGAACATATGTAAAAAAGTAGAAGTTTGTTGGAGACTATGGGTTCACATGTAACAGAATTATGCTCAATTGTTCTTCATATGCAGGATGAAAGTGGGAGATGAAATAGGATAAAAAAAAGGGAGACCAAACAAAGGAATGTAGTTGCATGATTCCTACCCGACGGCATAAACATGAAAGGTTGGCATGAAGCAGACTCCAAAGCCCATGGCTGGGAGGGTCGACTCCTCCTGCAGCTGGCTCTGTCTAGGGCCGCCAGGCTCGCTGGCCCACTGAAGTGGGTCGACCCATCCCATGGATGGGTCGACCCCCCCCTCTCCTGCCAGGTCTATAGGTCCGCCCTTTGAATGTCAATCCATTCAAAAAAAATGTGAACCGGATGAAAGGGAGATGGTTTGTAGAGAGGGCAACCAAAAAGAGAAAAGGTCTACTGTTGTAGAGACCCGCAGACTTTAAGTCTGCATTCAGGGAGATGGTTTCTCAATCCCTTAGAGGATGCCTTGTCAGTCATGATTTCAAAAAATGATATCTATATGGACGGATACATGTCTGAACATATGGCTGAACTCCAGAGACAAATGAAAACCCGTGGTCATCGACATGTAGAATGCGTCCATGAACACATGCTCAAAGAAAACTTCACATGCATTGGCACACTGGATTATGCATCAGGAATACTTACACATTGCACGAATATGATCATGGTACCTCCTGATTCGAGAACTGAAATCCAATTTGGATTGACACATACAAAGGAAAGGTGATGACCCATACACATTTTTTTGAACTTGTTAAAACAAAAAGGGGGGGAAGCAACCAGAATGGACAGAATAAGAAGGGATCGATCATGAATATGAAACTTAACCTCTCAGATTGACATTTGGAGCTTTGCACTATAAATACAAAAGCAAACACCAATCCAATTTCAGAAATACACTGAACCATTGATGAGCAAGAGAAAACGCACTCAGAATCCAAGACCCAAATTTATGCCCATTTCTGCCTGGGGTCAACCCCTACTGAGCATGGGGTCGACCCATTCCTGTCTTTCTATGAAGGTCAAAATGCTAATAAAGGAGAAAAACAATGTACACAATATAACTCTAAACACTTAGGAGAACAGAGCACTATCAAATGTTGAGGGCAATTTCATGGAGGCTGTAGCAAACAACTCCTTAGACTTAGTAAGCTAAGCCAATTGACCGGATGCTCGAAGGTTTCCCAGAGAAAGCATTGAGATGTCTGTTGACAAATTGACAGAAAAGGCGAATGAGGTCTTGGCTGTTGTGAAGAACAATCAGCTTGCTTCCACATATGCTGATCATGCAGGATGCCATTTTATGCATGAAAAGTTACCTGAGCACATTGGGAATGAATCTGCCATACCATTTGGGTCATTTAGTCAGACATCTAACTTCACTTATTTCAACCAGCAGAGGTCTGTTGAAAGGCCTTCAATGCTAGATTTTGGATGTTCTGCTTCACAAATTGGAAATGGCGCCTTCAGAAATGATGCATATAGTCAAATTTTAAAAGCCACAGCTCATGTCAGCATGTCTTGTGAAAGTGCAAAAAAAAGGGGGAACAATCATACTCAGGAGTGCAATGGCCGATCACCTTCAAGCAACAACCCATCAAACAAAAACAGGAAAATCCACATGCACTGAATGAAAGGAAATGTTCTTTTACAAAGAAAAGAGCAATCAAACTCAAAAAAAAATGAATGATAAATGAATTAAACAAACCAAACGATAACGAAACTCAAAGGATCAAAGAGGAAGGCCTGCTACTGTGCAAGTCGGAAACCCCCCCCCAAACTTGATGACTTCTGGAATTTGTAAAAAAATAAATAAATAATAAAAGAATAAAGAATAAAAATAATAATAATGCAATAATGATAAAGATGATGTAAAACACCTTGATTACAGAGAATCCATAAAAATTCCCCCCTTCAAGGAATTTTAACAGCATTTCATCGGGAACTCCTCCCTATGGGCCCCGCATAAGGGGAACATCAAGACAGGCCCTTGCAAAGGCACGCTTGGTCCTCGGGGATCACCCCATCATGGCCGTAGCCCCGCCTTGCACTCCGGCCGATATTCCACTGATTTCAAACCGTTTGATCGGGATTTAGCCGAATATCTCTTTTTCTTCAAACACTGAATTTGCCATATCCCGGCATACACACGTACATGTCTCGGTATTATACATATACTTGAGATGTCCTTAAACCGGACCCTCATCCGAACAGGAAATGGCCCGCATGTGACCGATATGGTTTCGAATACCATCTCGCACGCCGATGCGGGGGATTTCAATTATGTCAACCCAACTTGCATGCTTTAATAGAAATTGATATTTAGGCCACGATGCCCCAAATCTTGGCGATTAATCAAAGGTTTTCCCCTCTCCGAGGGGATGTAATTAACACAGCGACCCTTACGGCACGGCGGGTCTTCAGTCCCGACCCGATACTCATAATCATCTGATTAGTCAGACGGAGCGCACCTCGGGCTTCGGACCACTCCAGTCTCGAAGCCCGAACACATTGTCACCTAGGTGACTGGCACGCCCTCGCACTCGATAAACTGATAAACCGATGAAAGAACACCCAATATTTTCACACATGAAATAGAGTGCGTCCAACAGAGGGCGGAGCATTGACTCCTCTCCCTCCCCCTTTAGCAGACCTTCTCCTTCCTCTTCCGATCTCTCAGCAGCCGCCGATTTTCTGGAGCTGGGTGTGGACTTCTCTCTTCCTTTCTTTCTTTCTTGTGGCTATCTTCTCTTCTGTTCTCTCAGTCTCTTTTTGTGTGTGTCTATCTATCTCCCTCTGTGCTCGTGAGAAAAGGGGGTTTTCTAGGCATAGTGCTCCCCCCCTTCTCGGCAGGGTCACCCCGGCGCGCATATAGCAGGTTCTCGGCGCGCCCCTTGCGAAGGCTTCCCAGCGCAAAGGCTTCTCGGCGCCACTGCTTTGGGCGGTGGTGAAGAGCCCTCGGCGCCATGGCCCATTTAAGGCCCTTTCTTAATGTTTTAATCTTCCTCATTACTAGGCTCCCAGGACGCCTAATCTGTCTTTTCATTTGCCAGTCCTTCGAATTCGTCAGGACAGGTGAAGGTCCCTTAGTTGATGGGTTAACATAGTCTTATCAGAATATTTCTGGAGATTTTTATCAGTCAATAGACTGCAATTCTTCATCAGTACTGCCATCTGAGCGACGACAATACCAGACATCAGCTTGACCGGGAAGGGCCTCAGCTGGCACTACAAGAAAAATCGCGGATAGCGACCGACCTAGCGGTCGCTATTCAGTCTTAGATCGGTCGCAAATCTGCATTGCGACCGAACAGAGACTATCTAGCGACCGAATATGTCGGTCGCTATATACTAGTCGCTATATAGCGACCGACATAATTCGGTCGCAGTATCAGTCGTTACCAGAGACCGATTATAATCGGTCGCCTGATCGGTCGCTAATTAAGTCGGTCTCAATTCGGTCGCTATTCGGTCTCTAATTATGTTGTATTTTTAAAAATAAAATTAACCTATCGGATTTATTCGGTCTCAATTCGGTCGCCAGTCGGTCGCCAAGTATAATTATTTAATAAAAGAAATATAACGTATAGTCGCTATTCGGTCGCAATTCAGTCTCCATGCGGTCGCTAATTTTGCATTATTTTTTTTTTAAAAATTTATTTAAACTGATAAATAAATTACCTGATAAATAACAAATTCATAACATAAATATAAAATCAACTACACAGACAACAATATCGACAAATCTCAAATTCATCACATACAAACACCTGATAAATAACAATTTCATAAAACAATAATAAATCAACTACACGGATCACAATCTCCACGAACCTCAAATTACACACAATTAAAATAAAATCACAAATTAATCATACATCCATAATAATAAAATGACAACATACACAACTAAAATAAAATCACAAATCCTCCACATATGTCTCATCCTGGTCGTCGTCTCGTCCAACATCATCCTGGTCGTCGTCTCGTCCAACATCTCGCGACGGATGATCCTGTATATCATTTAAAAAAATTATAATCAAATCCTTAATAAAGAAATCAAGCATTAACAAGACTTAATAAAGAAATCAAGCATTAACAAGAGTATGCCAATAGTTTAAGCCAGCTCATTTTCATATATATAAATACACACACACAATATAAGTTCAAATTTCATCTTGTATTTTAAAAATGAAGTTTGAGCGCCGAGCTCAAACCGGGCATCCGATTTGGATTCCGTCAGTTCTGACAAGTCACTTTCATCTCCCCGGTCGTATTGGAATGATCGGCACGGCCATCCGACCGGTATTTCAAATTTTAGACCCCCGGACCCGTCCTAACAGTTCATTTGAACTAAGTGTATTTTAAAAATGAAGTTTGAGCGCCGAGCTCAAACCGGGCATCCGATTTGGATTCCGTCAGTTCTGACAAGTCACTTTCATCTCCCCGGTCGTATTGGAATGATCGGCACGGCCATCCGACCGGTATTTCAGATTTTAGAACCAAATGCCCCGTCCTAACAGTTCATTTGAACTAAGTGTATTTTAAAAATGAAGTTTGAGCGCCGAGCTCAAACCGGGCATCCGATTTGGATTCCGTCAGTTCTGACAAGTCACTTTCATCTCCCCGGTCGTATTGGAATGATCGGCACGGCCATCCGACCGGTATTTCGAATTTTAGACCCCCGGACCCGTCCTAACAGTTCATTTGAACTAAGTGTATTTTAAAAATGAAGTTTGAGCGCCGAGCTCAAACCGGGCATCCGATTTGGATTCCGTCAGTTCTGACAAGTCACTTTCATCTCCCCGGTCGTATTGGAATGATCGGCACGACCATCCGACCGGTATTTCAGATTTTAGAACCAAATGCCCCGTCCTAACAGTTCATTTGAACTAAGTGTATTTTAAAAATGAAGTTTGAGCGCCGAGCTCAAACCGGGCATCCGATTTGGATTCCGTCAGTTCTGACAAGTCACTTTCATCTCCCCGGTCGTATTGGAATGATCGGCACGGCCATCCGACCGGTATTTCGAATTTTAGACCCCCGGACCCGTCCTAACAGTTCATTTGAACTAAGTGTATTTTAAAAATGAAGTTTGAGCGCCGAGCTCAAACCGGGCATCCGATTTGGATTCCGTCAGTTCTGACAAGTCACTTTCATATCCCCGGTCGTATTGGAATGATCGGCACGGCCATCCGACCGGTATTTCAGATTTTAGAACCAAATGCCCCGTCCTAACAGTTCATTTGAACTAAGTGTATTTTAAAAATGAAGTTTGAGCGCCGAGCTCAAACCGGGCATCCGATTTGGATTCCGTCAGTTCTGACAAGTCACTTTCATATCCCCGGTCGTATTGGAATGATCGGCACGGCCATCCGACCGGTATTTCAGATTTTAGAACCAAATGCCCCGTCCTAACAGTTCATTTGAACTAAGTGTATTTTAAAAATGAAGTTTGAGCGCCGAGCTCAAACCGGGCATCCGATTTGGATTCCGTCAGTTCTGACAAGTCACTTTCATCTCCCCGGTCGTATTGGAATGATCGGCACGGCCATCCGACCGGTATTTCGAATTTTAGACCCCCGGACCCGTCCTAACAGTTCATTTGAACTAAGTGTATTTTAAAAATGAAGTTTGAGCGCCGAGCTCAAACCGGGCATCCGATTTGGATTCCGTCAGTTCTGACAAGTCACTTTCATCTCCCCGGTCGTATTGGAATATAGTAACAGCAGCCCATACTGAAATGCCTCAGATGATCAGAATCACCTTCGCATCATCATTGGGAAACAGTGGTGGAGCTAAATCGCATTGAATTACTCATTGATAAATAGCAAACCAAAATATTGGAAAACCAATAGTTAATCCGTGTAGTCAGAAAGAAGGGATAATGATGATCGATCCAAAGTGATAGGGAAGTTTAACTGGTTCAGAATGGATAGCATACTCCCATGCGTTGATGCATATAAAACCAGTCTGTTTGAATCTACAAAGCAATCATCACACATTGACAGTTTAATTGGATCTACACAAAGCAATCATCATGGAATTGTGTCATTTAAGTCTACAAATAATGCCGACACACTTGATGATAACTCCTCAATAAATCAGACACCAATGAGTAAAGCTTGACATGATCGCTCTCCATGCACATAATGCCATTTGTGGAGCTATTAGGGGTGCTTTCGCCTTTCAGTAGGACTATATCAAACGGCAGAATAGAATTAACAACGAGCTTCTGTATAAACAGAGCAGTGGCATCCCTGCAAACCTTTTGAGAGTTGAGTCGAATGCTTATGGTAGGTTGAGTGCTTGTGGTACAAATTTATACTAAACCGAGGAGCAAAATTTAGCAATCTTAAGTTAATGGCTAAGCATGTGAAGTTCATAACAATCCAATGTCTAATCATCTATATTACTATAATTTAACGGAGGGGTACATTTCATAATTTGCAGCAATATTCCAGCAGGTATCCAATATCTAAACATCTCTATATCTATCATCATGTCTCCAAGAGATGAGAAAAGTAGACTTCAAGAGCAGGCATTAGAATTACAGAACCCTTCCGGGAGGAAAAGAACAAGAAAGAAAGGTGAAGAACGTTAACCATTCTTATAGCAATAAAAATCCGGTCGTGCAAGCAATTCCCATTTTTCTATTCACACCTTCATTGATCAGAATATATGTTACTAGCTTCCAATTCCAGTATGACGCACGTACGATTTAGTCAGAGACTGACAGCAACCTGCCAAAGAAACGTGCTAAGCACTTCTTCCGCACCTCAAACCTCTGACAATCTTATCTTATTAATCAAGCGGGACCATGCACTCCCCTTATGCACGCAACAAAACTAATCAAAGAAACGAAACTCCAAAAAAACCAAATAAAAAAAATCCAGGGATAGCAGACCTCTTGGCGGAAGAACCACCCGACGCATCCGCCGCCGCCGGCTTCTCGTCCCTGTTCTTCGCCGCCGATCACAAGTCGTATTGGAATGACCGGCACGGCCATCCGACCGGTATTTCAAATTTTAACTACTCTACGGTACATCCATGAACGATCTTCAGACATTTTCCCTATGCAAATGAAATGTAAACACACAAAACTTTAACATGTTTAACAAAATAAAAACTCCAACCCTTTCCTCACATCGTCCATCTCTGCCATTTTAAATAGGAAGGAAATATCATTTAGATTTTCACTTTTTAACCCATCTGTGAAGGTTTGATCGCACGATTAATTACTATATGTGTTGTGTTATTTGCTAAAAATTTCGGCAGCATCTCCTCACACCTCTCCGATATACCACAAAATATTTATTGATTAAGAAATTTTCTTAAACACTTACTAATAAGTGGTTAAGAAAATAATCAAAATCAATAAAGGTATATCAGAGAGGAATGAGAAGACGCATCCAGCCAAAATTTTTAACAAACAACACAAACACATATAGTAATTAACCACCTAAGTGCGATCAAACATTCACAGACTGTCCAAACGGGACAATTCAAGACTTTGAGTTAGATATACACATTCTCATCATTCAAAATGAGAACGTGCACATCAATCCCAAAGTCTTGAACGGGTAGATTGATTGACACGGGCTTAACACGCTCTCCTAAGATACGTGCAATGTTAGGTTGCACCCACGCATCTCAGCTAACATACAACACCCAACTAATTAAATATTGACAAGATACTAACACATTCTAAAAACATAGCAATAACATGTGAAATTGACAATACATGTACACAATGAAAACATGAATTTTATTGTAACATCCAACACATTCAGTTAATTTTCTTGGTCGGCTGTACCATCCCAACCTTATGAGTTTGATAGGGTACTGTTTGGAGGATGACCACCGGCTGCTGGTGTATGAGTTCATGCCACGGGGAAGCCTGGAGAACCATCTTTTTAGGAGTATGTCTGTTTCGATTATTCTCTGCACCGTTTGGTTTGCTGACTCATTTAGGCACCTGTTTTCTTAAAGAAAAAAAATTGCAATGCGCAGTGGCCTCACCTTTTACCCAATGGTTACCTACGTAGTTCTTTTGAATCAGTTTTTGAACCCCACAATGTCGATTCTGCAGGGGGTTCATACTTCCAGCCTCTCTCCTGGAACCTTAGGATGAAGGTTGCTCTTGGAGCCGCAAAGGGGCTGGCCTTTCTGCATGGTGCTGAAACAAAGGTTATATATCGGGATTTTAAGACATCAAATGTGCTTCTTGATTCAGTAAGTGGAGACCCTTGTCTTATAGTTGATGGATGATATGTTTTCTTGATTAACGTTCCCCGTCATGATGTTCTGCCTCTCAAATCCCTTCTTTGCAAACCTACAAAATTATAATGCCAAGCTTTCCGACTTTGGCTTGGCAAAAGATGGACCAACTGGTAACAAGAGCCATGTGTCAACTAGGGTCATGGGAACATACGGATATGCTGCTCCTGAGTACCTTGCAACAGGTAAACCTTTGGTTCCAAACTGCTTGTATGTCCCTCCATCTTTTTGTCTTTAGGTGTTCCATTTTCAAGTGCTGATCAGTGTGTCTCAGATTTTTGGATGGCATTTGTCTTGCTTTTTTTTTTCTCTGTGGGTAACAAGATGCCATTTTCTCTTCGTAAATGAGAAAATTGTGCCGAAATGACACGAGGAGTCGGCAAATAATTCGGATTAAAACAGAAACTGAGTTGGTAAGGGACCTTGAATAAAACATAGATTACCCATGAATTTCTCCTTGAATAAAGTGTTGACAGCTCAGGAATATTTGATCTGGAGAGTGATAGTATTGTCCATTGGCATGATTAAGATTCTCTAGTGTAATATTTGATTGTCATCTCCGAGATATTTTTGGAGTGAATTAGGGGCGGGTATATCACCCCGACTGACCCACTCCTAACCCACCTCGGGTGATTTATTTCACCCCTTTTTAAGAATTCACATACCCTAACTTTATCTCTAACCGACTCCGATTAAGAAAAAAAAACGAACTAAATAAGAATAACTCGTCTCACCCTAATTAATCTATCGTAATCGGATTTACTTCTTTATCAAAGTGGCCCTACGAAATTAGTCCATCGCTTGCGGGTCGTGACAAAGTGCCTTCAAACGTTAAGATTGCGTTTGAGAACGCAGATAGAAAAAGAGGCCATGGAATGATTATTTAAGCCTCAGTCTTTAAATAAAACTCTAGTGACACGTATTACATCTGTTGAATTTTTACACTATTTTTGGTTCTCATAAGAATGATGGGGTCATATGTAGAGTTCATCTTGTACCTTTGCTTTAAAATTCTCATAATCCAATGTTTGGATTTGTTGGTTCTCAAGTTCTTGGATTTTGGGTTTGCTACAGTTTTAAATCGAAAAATAAGAATTGGGGAAAATACATGACACAATAAATGGACTGCATATTGAAGCCAGAACATTAATAACGGACCGGACAAACTAAAAAGATAATCTTATAATATTTCACACTATTTTACAGGAGAACAAATGATATGTGGACACCATCTCAAGAGTCTTAAATAAATCAGGTTCATTGCACGAGCATAGCCCCTCCCCCGGAGCCCCTCCACCGGAGCCCCTCCCCCTCCACCGGAGCCCCTCCCCCTGCGCAGCCCCCCCTCCACCGGAGCCCCTCCCCCTGCGCAACCCCCTCCCCTCCACCGGAGCCCCCTCCCCCTCACCCCTGCGGAGCCCCCTCCCCTCCACCGGAGCCCATCCCCCTGCGCAGCCCCCCCTCCACCGGAGCCCCTCCCCCTGCGCAGCCCCCTCCCCTCCACCGGAGCCCCCTCCCCCTCACCCCACCGGAGCCCCTCCCCCTGCGCAGCCCCCTCCCGTCCACCGGAGCCCCCTCCCCCTCACCCCTGCGGAGCCCCCTCCCCTCCACCGGAGCCCCTCCCCCTCCCCTGCGCAGCCCCCTCCCCCTCCCCTGCGGAGCCCCCTCCCCCTCACCCGAGCTCCACCCCCCCTCCCAGACCAACCTCCCCCGCCACCCCCTCCCACCGAAACCCCCCTCACTGGAACCCCTCCAAGAAGAAAAAAAATGAGAAATAGGGCATGGTCGATGGCCGGCGGGGAGGGAGAGGGGGGGGGGAGAGAGGCGCGGGGCTGGAGGGAGAGGAGAGGGGGGGGAGATCGAGAGGGAGAGGACTTACCAGACCGAGGAGGGTGACGACGAGGACGACGGGGACCGACGAGGTCGACGGCGAGGATGGTGCGGGGCTGGCCGAGACAGCGAGCTCCGGCGTCCGTCCACCACCACGCCGCTCGCCACGCCCGTGGCCGCAAGGCAGAGGGGGGGGGGGGAGGGCGAGGGGGCCGGAGGGGGAGGGGAGAGCTCCGGTGGAGGAAGGGTTATCAATGCAGGGGGGAGATGGTCGCGGGGTAAATGCAGTCATATCAGCGACCGATTAGAGACCGAAATATATTCGGTCGCAACATCGGTCTCCAATTCGGTCGATTTTGAAAAAAAGAGACCGGAATAAATTCGAGCTAAATATAGCGACCGATTGGAGACCGAAATAAATTCGGTCGCCAAAACGGTCTCAGATATGCGACCGATTATTTCGGTCGCCGAATTGGTCTCTATTTGGGACCGACTAGCGACCGATTTAATCGGTCTCTAATTCGGTCGCTATAGCCACTTTTTCTTGTAGTGTGGGTAATAACTTCAGTGACGACTCTTCTGTAATTCTGGCTTTGCAGGAATTCCTGAGAGTTTCATGTCTGGTTCAATCTTATCTTTGGTCTCATCTTTGTTCTCAGTTATATTTCAGGTGTCAACACCGCCCTCTTTGTAGTTCAGTTCCTTCGAATGCTTCTTTTTCTTCCTTCTCTGATGTGTTCTATCATGCTGTGACCGGTTTGATACTAATAGATCGATGCAACTTCCTCTGTTCATCCTTTTCTTTTGTATCCTGCTCGATGTAGGGGGTCGGATGCAATGTAAATCCAATATTGAGTGAATAAACGTGACGGGCTGTAGTTGCTGCCTGCTGTTGTTTCTCTGAAGCCCCGTTACCATCCCCCTATGTCTTCGCTTAAATTCCACAGCATGTTATTCCCCTCCCCAGCTTGATTGTTAGTCTACTGTTTCGCTTGATTTTCATATGTTTTTTGTGCTTACTCCAGAGCCAGGGACAGACCATTCCTTGGCCTCCAGAACAAAGCAAAACTACACAATGACCGCTATTCATGAGACTCCGGAGTTTTAGATACTTACGCTCTGCCTACTAGCATTGTCGAAGTCATTCCTGGGGCCAGAGACAGCCATCTCTTGGCTCCCAGGATGATGAAGGATAACATCAAACTGTCCCCGGGATCCTGCATAATAATGGTGACAGGGATCCTTTGGACCCTAATCTCCCTCCATCCTCTTCGATCCTGATATTCCCATGAAACCCAAGCTTGACCCGGTTGAAATTTGATGCACTGATCCACTTTGATCCTAAAGAAACCCTTTATCTTGGCCTCAATCATCAAAACAAAAAACAAAAAAAAAGGGCTCCGGAGATCATCCAAAACCATCTCGGCGCCCTCCCTTGTACATCTCGACCCCACGCACAGTAGAATAGGTGAACAGTTATCGGCGCCGGCCTTCTTGCGCCGAGAACCCCCTTATCCCTGGTCGCGCCGGGAACCCCTCATCTCTGGCCGCGCCGGGAACCCCCCCTGCCACCTTGCCTTCTTGCGCCGAGAACCCATATACATATTCGAGCTGTGCCGGGAACCTACCCCGTTATCCAATTGAACTCCCGACAGCTTAATCAGACCCGCCCAGGGATACCCACGAGTCACCAGACCTGTCCCGGGGATAAATTTAAAGGGAGTCAGACTCCCTTATGTTCCATCGTCCCGTGACGGATTCACGAGCAATCCCGTAAGTTCGGAGGGCTCTGCCACTGTATGAGTCCCCCGGCTTTCGCAGGGAAGATAAAACATTGTCCCATGGCAGATGCGTGGTGCGGGAAGTTCGGCACCCCTCTATCTCGGCTTTCATCTCGGCATCCCGTGGATGATGGCCTATCTCTTCTTGGCATAGTCCAAGATAAGGGGATATGCTGCCAAAATTCGCACATATCACATCCAATAACTATGGTGTCTTCTTCAAACCCTGCCGGCCCACGGAGTTCTGCCACTGCATGTCCTCCGATGGTCCCTCGAAGGGGAATATCAATAAAACATCGCATCGGAGCGTGGTGTACCTTGGTATACCGATCCCACTTTGGATTCCGGGTCGAATATACCCGATCTTTGACGGATCTCATCCTGCCACTGCATGGATGGTTTCCTATTCCCACTTGGCATAGTCCAAGATAATGGGGATATGCTGCCGGATTTGCCCCGTACTCAATGTACTCTCGCTTTATCCAATCCATTTAGTGTTCCGCGAGTAGACTAGCATACCTTCGTTCGAGTCTTATTTTGCCGCTATCTTCTCCCCTTACTTTGGCGTTTAATCAAGGGTTGTCCTTCTTAGGGAGGACGTAATTAACGTCATAACCTTTATGGTATGACCGACTTTTGATCCAGACACGATCACTCACAATCGACTGATTAGAAGTCAGATCGAGCGCACAATGAAATCGTTACATATGTGACTGGCACGTCAATAAATAAACAACAGAAATAAAAAGAATAAAGAATGTAAACGAAAAGCGCGTCCACACCCATTTTTAATACGAGATTATTCTAAATATCCTAGAGATGTTAGGAATTTAAATAGAAATTAGATTACAATAGCTTTCGACTGGAATTACATTGAATAAGGTTGGCACTGAATAACCATGTGAGGCTTGAGTTCTTCGTGAGTTCAATTCAGACTGGGGGTTCCATTTGAACGGGGGGTTTGATGAATGTTGAGCTTGGACAACAATTGCCGTAAGCGACCAGGATGCATGTAATCCCTCGGTGAAAAGTGTTCACAATTTGATCAACGGAAAAAATAAAGCGAACATATATCGAGGAGGTTTTACATCGCCTTTTTACAAACAAAATGGAAGTCAATCTCAATATATTTCGTTCGTGCATGAAAGACAATGTTGTGAGTTCATGAGAGAGTTGAGATATTGTCACACCAAATGGTTGGTCGATGTGGGCGAGAGATGTGTAGTTTCCATAGGAGAGAACAAAGCCAATGTACCTCAACTGTTGTATGTGTCAAACATTGATATTATGCTTTTGGCACACCAAGAAATGGGATTGGAGCCAAGCAAAACACAGTGGTCATTAGTCGAGTGTTAATCAATGAGGTATATAGCCAATCCAAACAGCATCACAGAAGGCTTGAAGAGATAAAGATCCTGACTTAAAAATAAGTCCACAAGAAAGAATACCCTTAAGGTAACGTAGAATCCTTTTGACGGCCTGAAGATAAGTTTTTGCATGAACTGGCACACTTGATTTACATAAAAGGCGATATCTGGCCACATGAGAGTAACATATTGGAGAGCTCCAACAAGGCTACGGTAGAGGCTTGAATCAACAAGAGCACCACCTATATTGTCAAGCTTTTTTATAGAAGCTAAAGAAGACATTAGTTTACATCCAAGCATATCTTACGGAGTGAGAGGATCAATAATATATTTATGTTGACGGAGATGAAGCTCAGTGGCAGCATGATGAACTTCTAGGCCCAAACAAGAAGGAAAGTGACTCTAGGTCCTTCATGTGAAAGGGCTATTGAAATGTAGAAATTAAACGCCGTAAGAAACTTGGATCTATCCCAGTCAAGATGATATCGTCCACATATGACAATAGGTAGATTGAGCATTTGTTGGCATGAGAAATGAATAATGAGGATTATGACGCCGATGTAGTGAATCCCAAGTCTTGCAGTTTAGAGCTAAATTTATCATACCAAGCTCTCGGGGCTGCCGAAGTCTATAGATGGATTTATGCATCTGACAAACATGGTGAGGACGCTATATATATATATGTATATATCCTTGTGGTTAGGCCATGAATATTGCTTCTTGGAATTTCCCATGTAAGAAAGCACTCCACGAAAGCTGATGTAGTGGCCAATGATGAGCTACAACAAAGGATAATAGAACCCAAATGGTAGTATGTTTCACTGTCGGACTGAATCTCTCAACGAAGTCCATCCGAGGCTATGGTGCAACAAGGTGTGCCCTGTATCGATGAACTAAACCATCAGGATGATGCATGTTTAACCATTCATGCCAGGTTTGTAAGGGACAGGACTCCAACTACCTTGCTTCTGTAGACCAAGAAACTCACCATCCATTGCTTTGACGCCGCTCAACAATCTTAGATGTCTGGGTAAAATTAGTAGGTTCTGTGACATGAGAGGCAAGTTAAGGGCAGTGGGTGTCTCATAGCAGATAGAAGCTTCTTCTTGGAAATGCTAGACATGGGGGAATGCAGCTGGCCATGTGGTGAGTACGTTTAGGAGGAGGTGGACGTGGAGCTTTGAGTGTTGGTGCACCAACACTTGGCAAAGGAGGGGGAGAGGGTGGTACATGAGAAGGTGGTAGGGAGTTGGTGGAGGTCTAGCTGGGAGATGGTGCCAGTGGCTTAGAAAACATAGTGAGTAGAAGTTTGGTGTTGTAGCTCGTGGTGAACCATGGACCCGGATGTTGTCTGTTGGATGATGTAGGGAAGGAAAGACACCTGCAGGGAGCCATTTCGATCGAGAGAGACCCAGCTGGATGCTGTTCTAAATGGGATGTGACAGAGGAGGTAATTGAGGAATACGGATAGTATGTTCATCAAAAACAGCATTGCGACAGATGCATAAACGCCCTGATTCAAGATCAAGGCACCCGTAACCTTTGTGATGGAGACTGTAGAGCCAAGGAAAAGATGAGAAGTGGAGCGGAACTGAAGTTTAAAAGGTGCGTAGAGGATGGCATGGTAAAAATATAAATTGCATGCATGAATGAGGTGAATCAGTAGAATAAAATCAATATAAGCAATTTTGAAACGAAGGATATCATGCATGTTTACCAATAGTAGCCTGTGCAATTCAAAATCCACCCAAGTTTGAGATCCCACTACTGGAGATAGGAAAATGCATCGGTCGTTAACGAGCTGTAGCAAATCAACAACCCGATAGAAGCTAGGATTGTTTAGGGATCCCAAACAACTTCATTAATTGTTGAGCAGCGACTTGATCATAGGTGAAGCAATCAACTTTTGATGTTCCACCATCTCTCTTGTTAAGCTTAGTCTCTCTCACCTAGCTTAACCAGCCTATCAAGTGAATATGTAGCAAGATCCGCAGCTTGCTTCCTCCTCCTAATAGTAATGGTGGATGTGGATGGGTTTCTGGGAGGGGGCCGGGAGTATCATCTTCATTGACGTTAGGTACGGGAGTTGGCATTTGTGTAGTGAGAACAATGTATTCAGGTGTACCACCCTCTAAATTTATGACATTGAAATCTAAAAAGCAGCACTGGGGAGTTGTCTCAAGAGTACACTGCATGCGTTCGTTGCATATGGTCACTCCTCCGCCAGAGTCCACAGCCCTCAACGAATGTTGCATGGCTGCGTGCGTTAGACTACTCTTAAAGATTGCAGCCCAATCCAGCGGTGTTGTATGTGTTGTGTAAATCTCGTGTTTATCTTTTGTTTTCTACATACGAATCACTATATATACATGTACATGCATGCAAGTGTATATGAGTTATAGGTCTCACACAGAGACATGTGAGAAGTCTCCTCCCATTGTGCCTTCTGTAAGTCTTCAAGCAATGTCTCCTGGACCGTCCCGGGTGGCAATTCCTCTCGTGCAAGTTGCAGCTTAGAAAGAGATACACACGCACACAGATAGGGAGGGGTATCGTTTCTCCCATAATCAAACAACTATCTTTGTCCATCACCCTCGGAGTTGGGCAATCCTCCACCAATACTATAGTCTTCGTAAAAGACGTAACCAGTATATAGAAGCGTGAGGACTACCTGAGCAGTACAAATAGTAGTTTCCTTAACCTAGGACTTATGGAGGGGGATTTTCTCCCTCCATAATAAGGATTTTCTCTCTCCAGAAAAAAGTCCAATAACACGGCCTAGTCCATAAGTCCAAATAATGGCCCATTAAGGTCACCCCATTTAAATGACCCACTAAGACTGCCCAACTCACTTAGAGCATCTTAGGGCCCAATAATATTATCAAAACCCAGCACATCCCACATGATAGATAGGCCCCTCTACTAGGTGTCAAAAATAGAATAAAGCCCCTCAAGTGTTAGCTTGAGGAATATTGGGAAAAGTATCAACTCTATCCCAAGCCTTCTCCCACCAAGTAGGCCCCGATCTTATGGAGGCCTAGAGTACCTCGAACTATGGCGCATTCCCAACCCTCGCTCGATCCCAACACATGACAGGAAAGAGTATTCACTTGAATCCCGAGAGAAGTCTTAGCTCGGTCATCAAGATAGGAGCAAACCTTGGCTCGATTCTAACACCAAAAATCTCAAAACTCAAATCC
Source organism: Amorphophallus konjac (assembly GCA_022559845.1). NCBI lineage: Eukaryota > Viridiplantae > Streptophyta > Magnoliopsida > Alismatales > Araceae > Amorphophallus > Amorphophallus konjac. The sequence continues at coordinate 46,417 of JAHNEJ010000328.1, forward strand.
TTGAAACAAGCCAAATGAGAATAATATGGAGTGTTGTTGCTATGTGTGTGGGTGGACGAACCATTTAGCATTTCAATATTATTTCGAAGTATGCTCAAAAGGCGAAAAAGAATGCTCCTCCTCCAACTGGCCCTCATGTCAATATGATGACTATAGGTGTTGGTGCATTTGAGCCCGCAGTTAGGTCAGTTCTCTTAATCACTAAAGTGAACGCGATCAATTTATCTATTGATTGGTAGATTGACACCAGAGCTAACATTCATGTATTGGCTGATCGCTCTTGATTTTTCACATATCAGGACTCAAGTGCTGGAGCTATGATGATGGGGAACAATGTGGAAGCGCAAGTGCTAGGGATTGGAAGAGTGGATCTGAAGTTAACTTCATGCAAAATGTTAACCCTTCACGGCATTCACTATGTTCTCGACATCAGGCGAAACCTCATTAGTAGATCACTATTAGTGCAGGAGGCTTTTAAGTTAGTCTTTGAGTCAAATAAGGTTGTAACAACCAAAAGGTTGTCCTTCATTGGAAAAAGATTTATGTGTGATGGTCTTTTCAAGTTGAACATATGTACACTATCTTTTGAACAATCAATTGCGTTAAATGTTGAATCTTCCAATACATGACATTCATGATTGGGACATGTTAATTATAACTCCATTAAAAGACTAATAAGGTTAAATTTGATCCTTAAGATGGACATCTTACATCATGAAAGATGTGAGATTTGTGTGGAAGTCAAATTACCTAAACAGTCATTCAAATCAGTTGATAGAGATTGCGATGTCCAAGAACTTATACACAACAATGTGTGTGATCCTAGACGAATCTCTAGAGGTGGTAATAAATATTTTATAATGTTCATTAACGATCTATCTAAATATTATTATCTCTATCTAATCAAAACTAAAGATGAAGTATTAAATAAATTAAAAATTCATAAGGTTGAAGCTAAAAATCAACAAGAAAAGAAAATTAAAATACTTAGGTCTGATAAAGAATGAGAGTATACCTCTCTTGCACTCACCCAATTTTGTCAAGAAAATAGAATAATACATGAGGTGAGTACCTCTTACTCCCCAATCCAATAGTGTTAGCTGAAAGAAAAACTAGAATACTAATGAATATGGTTAATTCACTATTGATTAGTTCAAGTACACCTGAGAACTTATAGGAGGAGACTTTTTTAACTATCTATTATATTTTAAATAAAATTCGTTTAAAATATAATGACTCCACTCTATATGGAATTTAAAAACGTAGAAGACTTAACTTAAATTTTCTCAAAGTGTAGAGGTGCTTTGTAAAAGTAAAAATACCTAAAACTAAAAGAAAGAAAATTAGACTTAAGACTATAGACACCATTTTTATTGGGTATACTACAAACCACAATGATGATAAATTCTCTAACAATACAAATAGATTTTTAGTAATTAATTATGAAATAAATGATATATCAAACAATACCATAATTGAAGCTAGAGATGCAGTTGATTTTGAAAATATATTTTCATTTAAATTTAGAATTGAAACTAATGGACCTAGTATTACTTCTAACCTAGTTATCCCAAGAGAAGAAGAAGAAGCTTCTATAGAACTTAGAAAAGTAAAAGAGTAAGAACAGAAAAGATCTTTGATGATTTATGGATTATTAATAGAAGACTCTCCAACTATATATTCTGAGGCTATGCACTCTATGGACTCACCTTTTTAGAAGAAAGTCATAGATAATGAAATGAATTCAATAATCCAGAATAACACTTGGGTTTTAACTGATTTACTTCCTGGATATAAAACCATTGGATGTAAATATGTCTTTAAGAAGAAATTAAAATTAGATGTATCAATTGATAAGTATAAGACTAAGTTAGTAGCTAAAGAGTTTAAACAAAAGACTAACATAGATTATTTTGATGTATATTCTTCTATGACTACGATCACCACTATTAGAGTGTTAATTACTTTAGCATCTATACACAAACTAGTCATACACCAAATGGATGTAAAAACTACTTTCTTAAATGGTGAATTAGAAGAAGAAGTTTAAATGGATTAACTTGGGGGTCATTATCCTAGGTCAAGAAAAGAAAATATGTAAATTAATTAGATCACTTTATAGTTTAAAACAAGTACCCAAACAATGGCATGAGAAATTCGATGAAACCATTATTTCTTATGGTTTTAAAATCAACCAAATTGATACATGTGTGTACCCTAAAATATTTGGTGAATATTGTCTCCTATGCTTACATGTTGATGACATTTTAATCTTTAGATCCAATATGCAAATTGTAATGGAAGTAAAATAATTTCTGCCTCATAATTTGACATGAAAGAGACTTAGGTGAAGCCGACCTTATTCTAAATACTAGAATCATAAGAAATTCAGGTGGAATAATCTTATCACAATCTTACTATATAGATAAAATCCTTATGAAATTCTATCACATATATTGTCAACCAATATCCACTCACTATGCCACTAGTGTACACATAAAAAAGAACTTAGAAAATCCAGTGATACAAAGTGAATATGCACAAATTATAGAATCACTTGGATTAATTTCTTACAAACTACATCAAGTTTGATATTACATTTGCAGTTAATAGACTTAGTAGATACACCATTAATCCTAATGAGAGTCACAAGAATGTCTTAGAAACAGTACTTAGATACTTAAAAGGCACTATAACTTATGAATTACACTATACTAGTTACCCCTCTGTCCTAGAGGGATATAGTGATGCAAACAACATTAGTGATTCTCTAGATGGCAAATTCACATCAGGTTTTATTTTCCTCTTAGGAGGAGGTGCAATGTCATGGAAATCCACTAAACAAATTGTGTTAACTAGAAGCACAATGGAATTTGACATGATTGCACTAGACACTACTTGCACAGAACCTGAAGCATTGGGAGATCTTTTAATATATTTCATTGATGACATACCCTTTACCTTCTATTTATAATCTATGTGATTGTAAATCAGTAATTAATAAATGTATCCAGGCAAATACTGATGCAAAAATGAATAGGCACTTAAAAGTGCGACATAAATCGATAAGAGAAAAAATGAAGTAACAGTTGATATCCTTGAAATTTGTGAAATCAGAAAGAAACCTTACAGATGTATTCACAAAAGGCTTTTGTAGAATAATGATTCTAGAAGCGTGGAGAGGGATGGGATTGAGTTCATAAAATAAATTAGTTATCACGGTGGCAACTCAACCCCACGAAGCTTCAATAGGTAGAAACAAACTTGATAGATAACTATGTAGAGCACTGATATATTTTACTCTCATCCCATAGCGCCAGTGCTCACTTAGAAGCAAGAGGTGAGGATGAGTTTACACTCTTAGCTCCGCTTTGGTAGCGGTTTATCACCGTGTTAACCTGAAAACTCGCCGGACTTATCATGTTTTGATTTGGCGGAGGCGACGCAGGTGTAGATTTGATTTAAAATCCACACTTAAACAAAAAAAAGATAAGAATAAGCAATAAAAATAACGATAAAATAGCACGAGGTGCTAAAAGGAGGTTGTGATCGCCAGAGACACGAGGGTCTCAAAGAGGAGATTGATATGGGGAGATGATCGCAAAATACCTCAAAAGATGCGGGGATGTGAGTACTCCTTTTCTCTTCAAGATCGGCCGGCCGACGAAGAGAGTCTTTTCAATTAATTACCCTTGCAAAACAAAGACAACAACACCAAAAAGATATGGATTAGAAACAATGGTGTAGCATCAAATTCAATAAAAAATATAGGTGAGCATGAAAAATATGAACAATACACACCTTAAGGGGATTGCCCTTAAACCCCTATGCAATGAGGGTGTGGGAGATATGAATGCATGTAAAAAAAAATATAATGGGGAAAGAGTGCAAGAGATGCACTAAAGGGGAGATCTCAATATGGTTGAGAGGAAAATCAACATAATAATGATGAAATATATGATGCAAGATGCATGAATTATGAAGATAAGAAATAGGATAAAAAGGAGATAAGATAAAAATCTTGTTTGTGGTCCCTTTGGCTTGATGCTCGATGGAGAGAAACTTCAAAAGATGGGATGATGACTTGATGTGAAGAAGCCTCCTTAGCCGATGCCACCTTCGGTTCCTGTAAAAAAAAGAAAACAAACAGAAGAAGAAGGAGAAGACAGAAGAAGAAGGGGAGGAAGAATACAGAAGGAGAAAGAAGAAAAAGAAACATCACAGAAGAAGAAGAAGACAGAAGGAGAAAGAAGAAAAACGTGGGAGGGAGAGAAGGATCGACAGGGGGGCCCGAAGAGGAGAGTCCAAAAAAATTAACAGAGCCAATCGGCCCTATTAAATAGAATTGGATGAAGAGATAAGCAGGCAAGAGTCCAGGGGGGAAAGGATAGGAATGGGCAAGAGCCCAAACAAAGCAGGTCTCTCTCTGGGAAAGGCTGCGTTCGTTCGGAGCACAAAAGTGAAACACGACCTGGTTCAGGGCGTCAATTGTTGAATTGACGACCTGCCAGAGGGCGTTTCTAAAAAACACGCCCTGAACAAGGGCGTTTCTCAAAAACTAAATTTTAGAAATAAAAACTCTCCATATTTGAAAAATGTAAAACACGCCTCAATCAAAGCCACTTTTAAAAACACGCCCCTGGGAAGGGCGTTAATTTCAAGAGCTCAAATGGGGAAGTCGGTCAAACCAAAAGAATTGACGCCCTCAGGTCAGGTCGTCCTTTCTTAAAGAAACGCCCCAGATCAGGTCGTGTTTTGTTAAAAACACGCCCTTACCCAGGTCGTGAATTTCAAAAATTGAGATAAATGTCCAGAAAATCCAGAAAAATAGGAAAAAGGAGATAAATGGGGAAAAATAGGAAAAAATTCCAGAAAAATGGGAAAAACCACTCAAACAAGCTAATTTGAGGGTCAAATGGGACATTGCACGGCAATATGAAATATACTCAAAATAATGTCAATTTTAGCGTGTCTACAGCAGGCTTCACCGACTTAACACGGAGTAACCCGTGTTAACACCGCCTAACCTATCCCACCTCTCGCACTGGGATACTTCATCCCGTCGATTTATTTTACCCATTCAACCCCTGCTTTATGTCCCACCCACCCACTGCAACCGTCGCATCCGCTGTAGGCCGCAGCCTTCGCCTTCCTCGAGGTCCCCTTCGTCTTCCTCCCGCTGTGCCTCTTCTTCTCGCAAAGCCCTCCATCCCGCGTCGGCGACGACAGGTCTGGCACTCGTGCTTCTTCATCCTCTTGCAAAACCCTCCATCCTCTGTTCACGGCCCGCGTCTTCATCTACCTCGCGAAACCCCCTTCCAAAACCCTCTTGCATGTTGCTCGTTCAATCGACTCTTCGCCCCTCTACAGGGTTGGAGGAAGACGATGAGGCTGCCCCGGTCAGTACCTCTACACAATGGTCAAAGTGATGCTTTGATGGCTCTCCTTTCTGTCAGAAACGTACGGGCTCTGCCATGGTTCCCCTCCTCACCATCTCCTCTCTGCCAGGCGCTCTGTTCCATGGAAGAAGGTGCAGCTGTTGCAGGTTTCGTTGTAGTGTTCCATCCCTTCGCCGACCACTTCACAGCTTTCTTGTGACTCTGCAGTAGGCCGAACCCCTCTTTAAAAGTGGCTCTTTCATCTTCCATTCTCTACACCGTGGAGGGAGCTCGAGGAAGACGATCGGGCGGGGGGCATCCTATTCCTTCTCTGTGAGGAAGACGAGCCGGTGGTGGCCAGGTAGGTGTACTTGATGCAACCCCTCTCTATGTTAACGTAGCACGGCGGATAGAAGTGGGTTTCTCCTGTTTTTTGTTGGATATGTGATTTTCCTGTCATTTACGGAAATGATGAAGTTCATCGTATGATATTCTTGTATGCATGGATATAATGCTTACTGCGGCTTAATACATCTTCATACTAATTTTTTAACCTTTCATGTCTTTGCTTCTGTTTAGGTGTTCATCGTATGATATTCTTGTATGCATGGAAATAATTCTTACAATGGCTTAATAGATCTCCATACTATTTTTTTAACCTTTCATCTCTCTGCTTCTGTTTAGGTGTTCATCCTTTGATATTCTTGTATGCATCGCAATCATTCTTACAATGGCTTAATACATCTCCATAATAGTTTTTTTTTACCGTTCATGTCTTTGATTATGTTTAGGTTGTGTATTTATTACCCCCTTCTCAGTGGTTGTCATATGATTTTCCCCTTTCCGCATTGGTAACCACTTCATAGTGCCGAGCAACATCCTTTGTGCAGAGCATCGTTGTTTGAACTTTTGTTTAGGTTGTATGTTGAATTCCCCTGGTCAGCGGCTGTATAATGATTTTCCTGCCTTTATCTTGCATCAAAAGCGACAAAGCATAGGTAATCATTAAACCAGAGTTTGTTATCTTTCATTTTCTGGTATGCACATCAATTGCATTTTTTTTCCAATATTTGGACATCTCCTATTTTGTGTTCACTAATTTTTTTCCATTTAACTGTGTAACTGGCTGGCTTTGAGTTTTCCTGGGTTCAGAGAATGTTGTGTGCATGGGGATTATGTTCATTTGGTCATTAAGATGGCTGAGCTTCATTTAGGGTCATTGTAATATCCCGGACCTTTCGGATCCTTCTTCGTGGGTCCCGGATCTGGTTTTCGGAGTGTCCGGCTCCGTTGTGTCCGAAATTTCGTTTCGGACATCTTTCGTGTTCGGATCGGCGCGATCCGGAGTCGTTTCGGAGGCCCGGAGGCGTTCCGTGGCTTTTTCCGCGCGTGTTTTCCGATTTCCGGTGTGTGTTTCGGCTTTTTCTTCGGACGCTCGCTGCGGGCGAACCGGGCAGTTCCCCGAGGCACGAGTGGTACCGTTGCGATCGGTGCGTTCCGAGGATTCCGGAAATGTATTTTTCTAATTTTCGGTATTTTTCCGAAAAATCGGATTTTCTATATATTCCCATTTTCTTTTCTTTTCTTTTTCTTCTTTTCTCTTTTCTTCTTCTTCCTTCCTCTCTCTCCCTCACGCGACCGTGGCCGGCTCTCTCCCTCCTTCTCTCCCGTTCGACCGTGCCGACCCCCGTTCCGGCTGCAGACGGCGGCGGTGCGACGGCGCGAGGACGTGGGTGACGTGGTGGCGATCGTGCGGGCATACGGCGAGCGTGGGAGGCGTGGAGAGGCGAGATTCTAGCGGCGTTCTTCGCGACTTCGAGCTCGGATCGGAGCGTTTCGTCGCGGACCGGAGGTAGGGTGACGTTCCTTAGCCTCATGTCTTCCGTCCCCGTGAGTTTCAGCTCGAGACGAGGTCGAGAGGGGTTTATTTTGAGCCGGGAAGGGTCGATCATGCCGCGGGGTGAGTTCGTCCGATCCATCGTTTTGAGCCCCGATTTCACGGTTTAAGGGCGTAGGAGCATGCTAGGGGGCTTGGGGGTTCTTCTCTCGCCATTTCCCCCTCCGTGGGGTTTGTTTTGAGGCCGATTGGGCGATTCCGGTGAGGTTCGCCATTTTCTCGCCGGTGAGCGATGTGCGGTCGAACCAGTGGCCGCACAACCCCTATGCGGTTCCGTTCGGACCGTTCATCGGCTCGGCGCGCTTTGGGTGAGGCTTGGCGCGCAGTGGGCTTGGGCGGTCTATCGTGGGACCGCATATCCTAATGTGCGGCCCCACAGCTACCGCCCAACCCCAAGGGTTTTGACCGTTGGTTGTGACCGTTGTGCAGTGCTCTGGGATGTGCGGCCAGGAGCTGACCGCATAACCCCTTGCACGGCCAGGTGCTGGCCGTACATCCCCTAGCGCTATGGTTGGATGTGCGGTCTGGCCCTGACCGCACAACACCTGAACGGCTAAGCCGTAGCCGCCCTTCCCCAAGTGCGGCTAAGGACTAACCGTCCAGGCTTTTTACCGTTGGGAGACGAGCGGCCAGGAGGTGACCGTTCCTCACCCACGTGCGGTCAAGAGTTGGCCGCACATCTGTTTGAACGGTCCTGTGTTGGCCGTTTATCTGTCGTTTGGACCCTGGGTGGAACGGTCCTGATATGACCGTTCTAATCCTTGTGCGGTCCCTGTGTGACCGCACATCCCTGAGCGGCCCAGTGTGGACCGTTCAAGGGTACGGGTTGCGTCGGTGTGTCTCTCGTCGTACAGAGTGTACCGGGAGATGTTGTTGTCAGCTGGTCACCGTGCGTCGGTGTTGGTACAAGGAGCGTTCCTCGTACCTGCAGTTGCACCGTTGTTTTCCGAGACTTGAGAGTCTACTCCTTCTGTGACCCTCCACTAGTCGTAGCCTACTAGTACGCGTGTGCTAGTCGCACCAGGGAGTGGTGTACGGGCTGACCTTTAGAGACGGTTTGTGGACCGGTTACCGTTGGGCCCCACGTCTTGCAGCCAGAGTCCGGCTGAGGGGAAAACCGGTCAGAGGGCCAGACCAGGGACGCGCGGTCTGTGTGTGCACACGTGGTTGGGGGCGGTTGGACCCACGTCGACGGGCGTGACCCCAGCTAGTCACTTGTTGTAGTTACTTGTACGGTGTTTGCGCCTCGGGTAGGACCTACCATGTCAGGCGGTTCACCTGCGGTGCGGTGTAAGACGTCAGGGGACGCTACCGGCTGTGCTTCTAGTGGGTGGTACTCCTGCTGAGTACGGAGTGTCAGACTGTCAGTCGTGTGTTTCCGACCTTCGGGTTTTGACGGTTCGACCGTTGAGTTTCGGTCTTCTCGTACCGTGGCACGTGTGTCGGTTTGCGTGCCGTTAGGGTCTAGTTCTGTAGAGTACAGGGCTTTCCTTTCCGAGGTACCTTCCTACCGCTAGAGTAGTGGTTTCTCGTTTTTCGAGGTAGGGTTCGAGTGATCCCTACTGAGTCTTGTTCCGAGACTCATTCCCTGCGTGTTTTCACCGTGTTTCAGGTGAGGCGCCACCTTCGGGGAGCGTGTCAGGAGCGCAGCGGAAGCGTGGTGCGGGTGCCCAGAGGTAGTGCCAGAGGTCAGAGCCGGGGGATGCCCCGTGTAGCTGTACTTTTCTTTCTTGTCACTGTACTAGTCGTGGACTACTGTTGCTGTTGTTGTTATTTTATTGTGGACCATGTAAAATGTTAATTCATTTCCTGCTTAATATCATAACTGTTTAATTTCTGCAATTATTTGTGATGCTTGTGTAGTTTCCACACCATCCTTTTAACCCTTCCGAGTCTTCGGGCTCGTGGGTGGCGGTGCGAGTCTCGGGTTATCGGGCCTTCCCGGTAATCGGATTCTCGGGTCGTTACAGCTGGTATCAGAGCGCGGTTGTGGAATTACATGAGAATCATAGGTAATTGTATTGGTCCACTAGTCCACAACGATGATGTACATGTGACGCTGGCATTGGGCACCGCGTGTTTTATTCTGACCTTCCGTTTCTGAGTTTTCTGTCTTGTGCTTAAGGAGCGAGGATGGCGCCGAGGAGGAGTTCTCGCTCTCAGCAGGGGCAGTCGGCTGGAGGTCAGGAGATCCAGCAGGGGGTCCAGAGGGACCAGGAGGAGCATAGCAGAGTTCCGGGAGCTACCGAGGCCGCGGATGCTGCGAGGGCTCCGGGGGCCGAGGGTTTTCTCCGTGGCATGTACCATCTCATGGCTCAGCAGTTCGGCGGAGAGGCCGGTGAGGGCTCGTCAGTCAGGGGTGGGCCAGGCCGAGCAGTGAGGGATTTCATGCAGTTTCATCCACCTTACTTTAGCGGCCAGGCAGACCCTGATGCGGCTCGTGATTGGCTTGATGAGATGGAGCGGGTGTTCAGTTCTGCGAAGAGTGCTGTCGAGGACAGAGTGGTGTTGGCCTACAACCAGTTGCAGGGTACGGCTCGGAGGTGGTGGTCTTCCGAGTGGAAGACGTCCTTTCAGCTTCGTCCGCTTGAGCAGATCGAGTGGGATGACTTTGTCAGTGCTTTCGAGCGTACGTACTGTCCAGACGTTGTTGCTACGCAGCGGATGCGGGAGTTTCTGGAGCTGGTGCAGGGTGACATGTCCGTGTTGCAGTACAGGGCCCGATTTGTCGAGCTGGGTCGGTACGCACCTCATATCATGGAGCATGAGAGGGTGAGGACGACGCAGTTTGTGCAGGGCTTGAGGTTGGAGCTGAGGCACCATCTGATCGCGAATGGGGCCACTGATCTCGAGACGGCGTCTCGTGTTGCGATTTCCTTGGAGATGGATATGCAGAGGACTCGAGGACCGATCAGCCAGGGGCAGTCTGTGTCAGGTCGCAGCCAGCAGTCGGCTACTCAGCAGCAGGGTTTCTTTCAGTCTGCGTCGGGTGGTTCAGGAGTACCGGCATCGGCAGCTTCGGTGACAGGATCTGCGTCCTTTGGCACGAAGGTCAAGAAGTTCTTCAAGAAGGGGTTCGGCAAGAAGAAGTCCAGAGATCAGGGGCAGGCTTCATCGGGCAGTGTGCAGCAGCCGTTTCCTTTGCAGCGACAGGGATCGGTGGGTGGATCGCGAGGACCTTGTCCACGGTGTAGTGGGACCCACCCAGGCAGGCAGTGCACGGCGCCGATCATCTGTTTTCGGTGTGACCAGCCAGGGCACATGGCGCGTGACTGTCCTCAGAGGCCGCCGCAGCAGCAGGTTTCCCAGCAGCAGCAGCAGCAGGGACAGTATCCGCCGCTACCCAGGTCAGCTAGTGTGGGAGGCAGGCAGAGAGCTCGTGGCCAGATCACGCACTTGACCAGGGCAGAGGCAATGGCGTCGCAGCTCGTGGAAGGTACCGTTCAGATTTTGGGTTGTGCGGCTCGGGTTTTATTTGATTCTGGCGCGTCTCATTCGTTTATTTCGGAGGATTTCGCGTCGAGCGTCGAGGAGCCGGTGACCCAGTTGTCCTGTGATTTGGCTGTGGAGTTGCCTTCGGGTGACTTTATGGTCACTCCGTATTGCTTCGACCAGGTTCCGGTGTGGATCGATGGGCGGAGTATGCCAGGCAGGTTGTATGCGTTGCAGCTTTGGGATTACGACGTGATTCTAGGCATGGATTGGCTCGAGACTCATGGAGCGGTGGTGGATTGTGGGATGAAGAGGGTCTACTTCCAACATCCGAGCAAGAGGACCTTCTATTTCCAAGGTATCCGTTCCGCCTCTTCTCGATTTCTTATCTCTGCTATTCGAGCCCGTCGATTGCTTGATTCAGGTTGTCAGGGTTTTCTCGCGTCTGTGGTTGTGTCTGACCGGATGGAGCCGAATGTCGAGGACATTGCGGTGGTGTGCGAGTTTCCCGATGTTTTTCCTGAGGAGTTGCCTGGATTACCTCCCCAGCGGGAGATCGATTTCGTGATCGAGGTTGTACCTGGTACGGGACCTTTGGCGAAGGCTCCCTACCGTATGGCCCCCGCGGAGTTGAGGGAGTTGAGGGCGCAGTTGCAGGAACTGTTGGCCAAGGGGTACATTCGTCCGAGCTTTTCCCCTTGGGGTGCGCCCGTGTTGTTCGTGAAGAAGAAGGACGGTAGTCTGCGGCTGTGCATTGACTATCGGCAGCTGAATGACGTGACCATTAAGAACAAGTATCCGTTGCCGCGGATTGATGATTTGTTCGACCAGCTTCAGTCTGCGCGAGTGTTCTCGCGGATTGATTTGCGGTCCGGTTACTATCAGCTGAGAATTCGCGAGTCCGATGTGGAGAAGACTGCGTTCAGTACGAGGTACGGGCATTATGAGTTTCTGGTGATGCCGTTTGGGCTCACCAATGCCCCAGCAGCCTTCATGGACTTGATGCAGAGGGTGTTCCACCCGTATTTGGACCAGTTCGTGGTCATTTTCGTGGATGACATCCTTGTTTATTCGCGGTCTGCTGAGGAGCATGCGTACCATTTGGGTGTGGTGCTGCAGACGTTGCGAGATCACCAGTTGTTTGCGAAGCTCAGCAAGTGCGAGTTTTGGCTCAGCGAGGTGCACTTTCTGGGGCACGTGATTTCTGGTGATGGCATTTCCGTGGATCCCGCCAAGGTCGAGGCTGTGATGCAATGGCCGAGGCCGAGGTCGGTGACGGAGATCCGGAGTTTCTTGGGGCTTGCGGGTTATTATCGCCGGTTTATCCAGGATTTTTCCCGCATTGCGACCCCGATGACGAGGCTCACGCGGAAGGATGTGCCTTTCGTCTGGTCCGAGGAGTGTGAGCAGAGCTTTAGGGAACTGAAGAGATTGCTCACCTCGGCTCCGGTGTTGGTTTTGCCTTCTGGATCGGGAGGTTTTGTGGTGTGTACAGATGCTTCCGGCGTCGGATTGGGTGCTGTTCTGATGCAGCATGGTAGAGTGGTGGCTTATGCATCTCGGCAGCTAAAGCCCCATGAGGAGAACTACCCTACCCATGACCTTGAGTTGGCGGCAGTGATCTTCGCGCTGAAGATCTGGAGGCATTATCTGTACGGTGAGAAGTTCGAGGTGTTCACTGACCATCAGAGTTTGAGGTATGTGTTCTCGCAGAGAGATCTGAACCTCAGACAGAGGCGTTGGATGGAGTTCATGAAGGACTATGACTTCACCCTGTCTTATCAGCCGGGCAGGATGAATGTCGTCGCCGATGCCTTGAGTAGGAAGGTCGTGATCAGTACCTTGATGCTGAGGAAGTGGAGGCTCTGGGAACAGGTGCCCGAGGTGTCCTTCAGGCTCAAGATTCCCCAGGAGCCAGGGTTGGCAGTGCTTGCGAGTCTGACTGTCACTCCTGCTATTCGTCGTCAGGTGACAGAGGCTCAGCATGCGGACCCTGAGTTGCCCCGGATTCTTGCGATGGCTGATGTGGAGCTCGGCGAGGACGGTGCTGCGAGGTTTCGTGGCAGGCTGTACGTCCCAGCGGAGGAGCAGGTTCGTCGTGCGGTGTTACGCGAGGCTCATGGGAGCAGGTACACTGTGCACCCGGGTGCGACGAAGATGTATCGGAACTTGCGGAGGCAGTTCTGGTGGCCTGGCATGAAGAGAGATGTTGCCGAATTTGTGGCCAGGTGCCTGATCTGTCAGCAGGTGAAGGCGGAGCATCAGCGACCAGGCGGTACTCTCCAGCCCTTGGATGTTCCTGCTTGGAAGTGGGACCATGTGACCACGATTTTGTGGTGGGGTTGCCCAGAACCCCGACTGGGCAGGACAGTATTTGGTTGCTGGTGGATCGGCTGACGAAGGTGACGCGGTTGCTACCGGTCAAAGTCAGCTGGAGCGTGCCTAAGTTGGCTCGTCTTTATGTGGAGCGGATCGTGCCGTTGCATGGGGTTCCCATTTCGATCGTGTCGGATCGGGATCCGCGCTTCACTTCTGGATTCTGGAGGAGTTTCCAGCGAGCTCTTGGCACGGAGTTGGCATTTAGCTCGGCGTATCATCCGCAGTCAGATGGTCAGTCTGAGAGGACCATTCAGACTTTGGAGGACATGCTGAGATCCTGCTGCCTGGAGTGGCAGGGGAGTTGGATTCATCACCTACCGTTAGTGGAGTTTGCCTATAACAACAGCTTTCATTCGAGCATCGGCATGGCTCCTTATGAGGCATTGTATGGGCGTCCTTGTCGGACTCCACTTGATTGGTTTGAGGTGGGTGAGCGTGTTTTGACGGGACCGGAATTGGTGCAGCAATGTGTGGATGTTGTGCACCTGGTTCGTCAGAACATGTTGGCGGCCCAGAGTCGGCAGAAGAGCTATGCTGACCGTAGGCGGCAGCCCCTCGAGTTCGCCGTGGGCGATCATGTGTTCTTGAGAGTTTCTCCGATGAAGGGGGTGATGCGGTTTGGACGGCGTGGGAAGCTGAGTCCCCGCTATATTGGTCCTTTCGCGATTGTGGAGCGCATCGGTGAGGTTGCTTACCGGTTGCAGTTACCCTCTGAGTTGGCGTCGGTGCATGACGTGTTCCACGTCTCTATGTTGCGGAAGTATATGCCCGATGACTCTCATGTGCTCGAGTTTTCCGTTTGGCCTGAGGTGACTCCAGATCTTTCTCTCCCAGAGTTTCCGATCCGCGTGGAGGATAGGCGAGAGCAGCGCCTGCGGAACAAGGTTATTCCCTTGGTCAAGGTCGTGTGGCAACGACACTCTGGTGGTGAGGCTTCGTGGGAACGTGAGGACGAGATGCGTCAGCAGTTCCCGTATCTGTTTGAGTGAGTCTTCCTCTTCTTTCCCCTTGGGTTGTTCTCAATTTCGAGGACGAAATTCCTTAAGGGGGGAGGGCTGTAATATCCCGGACCTTTCGGATCCTTCTTCGTGGGTCCCGGATCTGGTTTTCGGAGTGTCCGGCTCCGTTGTGTCCGAAATTTCGTTTCGGACATCTTTCGTGTTCGGATCGGCGCGATCCGGAGTCGTTTCGGAGGCCCGGAGGCGTTCCGTGGCTTTTTCCGCGCGTGTTTTCCGATTTCCGGTGTGTGTTTCGGCTTTTTCTTCGGACGCTCGCTGCGGGCGAACCGGGCAGTTCCCCGAGGCACGAGTGGTACCGTTGCGATCGGTGCGTTCCGAGGATTCCGGAAATGTATTTTTCTAATTTTCGGTATTTTTCCGAAAAATCGGATTTTCTATATATTCCCATTTTCTTTTCTTTTCTTTTTCTTCTTTTCTCTTTTCTTCTTCTTCCTTCCTCTCTCTCCCTCACGCGACCGTGGCCGGCTCTCTCCCTCCTTCTCTCCCGTTCGACCGTGCCGACCCCCGTTCCGGCTGCAGACGGCGGCGGTGCGACGGCGCGAGGACGTGGGTGACGTGGTGGCGATCGTGCGGGCATACGGCGAGCGTGGGAGGCGTGGAGAGGCGAGATTCTAGCGGCGTTCTTCGCGACTTCGAGCTCGGATCGGAGCGTTTCGTCGCGGACCGGAGGTAGGGTGACGTTCCTTAGCCTCATGTCTTCCTTCCCCGTGAGTTTCAGCTCGAGACGAGGTCGAGAGGGGTTTATTTTGAGCCGGGAAGGGTCGATCATGCCGCGGGGTGAGTTCGTCCGATCCATCGTTTTGAGCCCCGATTTCACGGTTTAAGGGCGTAGGAGCATGCTAGGGGGCTTGGGGGTTCTTCTCTCGCCATTTCCCCCTCCGTGGGGTTTGTTTTGAGGCCGATTGGGCGATTCCGGTGAGGTTCGCCATTTTCTCGCCGGTGAGCGATGTGCGGTCGAACCAGTGGCCGCACAACCCCTATGCGGTTCCGTTCGGACCGTTCATCGGCTCGGCGCGCTTTGGGTGAGGCTTGGCGCGCAGTGGGCTTGGGCGGTCTATCGTGGGACCGCATATCCTAATGTGCGGCCCCACAGCTACCGCCCAACCCCAAGGGTTTTGACCGTTGGTTGTGACCGTTGTGCAGTGCTCTGGGATGTGCGGCCAGGAGCTGACCGCATAACCCCTTGCACGGCCAGGTGCTGGCCGTACATCCCCTAGCGCTATGGTTGGATGTGCGGTCTGGCCCTGACCGCACAACACCTGAACGGCTAAGCCGTAGCCGCCCTTCCCCAAGTGCGGCTAAGGACTAACCGTCCAGGCTTTTTACCGTTGGGAGACGAGCGGCCAGGAGGTGACCGTTCCTCACCCACGTGCGGTCAAGAGTTGGCCGCACATCTGTTTGAACGGTCCTGTGTTGGCCGTTTATCTGTCGTTTGGACCCTGGGTGGAACGGTCCTGATATGACCGTTCTAATCCTTGTGCGGTCCCTGTGTGACCGCACATCCCTGAGCGGCCCAGTGTGGACCGTTCAAGGGTACGGGTTGCGTCGGTGTGTCTCTCGTCGTACAGAGTGTACCGGGAGATGTTGTTGTCAGCTGGTCACCGTGCGTCGGTGTTGGTACAAGGAGCGTTCCTCGTACCTGCAGTTGCACCGTTGTTTTCCGAGACTTGAGAGTCTACTCCTTCTGTGACCCTCCACTAGTCGTAGCCTACTAGTACGCGTGTGCTAGTCGCACCAGGGAGTGGTGTACGGGCTGACCTTTAGAGACGGTTTGTGGACCGGTTACCGTTGGGCCCCACGTCTTGCAGCCAGAGTCCGGCTGAGGGGAAAACCGGTCAGAGGGCCAGACCAGGGACGCGCGGTCTGTGTGTGCACACGTGGTTGGGGGCGGTTGGACCCACGTCGACGGGCGTGACCCCAGCTAGTCACTTGTTGTAGTTACTTGTACGGTGTTTGCGCCTCGGGTAGGACCTACCATGTCAGGCGGTTCACCTGCGGTGCGGTGTAAGACGTCAGGGGACGCTACCGGCTGTGCTTCTAGTGGGTGGTACTCCTGCTGAGTACGGAGTGTCAGACTGTCAGTCGTGTGTTTCCGACCTTCGGGTTTTGACGGTTCGACCGTTGAGTTTCGGTCTTCTCGTACCGTGGCACGTGTGTCGGTTTGCGTGCCGTTAGGGTCTAGTTCTGTAGAGTACAGGGCTTTCCTTTCCGAGGTACCTTCCTACCGCTAGAGTAGTGGTTTCTCGTTTTTCGAGGTAGGGTTCGAGTGATCCCTACTGAGTCTTGTTCCGAGACTCATTCCCTGCGTGTTTTCACCGTGTTTCAGGTGAGGCGCCACCTTCGGGGAGCGTGTCTGGAGCGCAGCGGAAGCGTGGTGCGGGTGCCCAGAGGTAGTGCCAGAGGTCAGAGCCGGGGGATGCCCCGTGTAGCTGTACTTTTCTTTCTTGTCACTGTACTAGTCGTGGACTACTGTTGCTGTTGTTGTTATTTTATTGTGGACCATGTAAAATGTTAATTCATTTCCTGCTTAATATCATAACTGTTTAATTTCTGCAATTATTTGTGATGCTTGTGTAGTTTCCACACCATCCTTTTAACCCTTCCGAGTCTTCGGGCTCGTGGGTGGCGGTGCGAGTCTCGGGTTATCGGGCCTTCCCGGTAATCGGATTCTCGGGTCGTTACAGTCATCTTTATGCAGTAGAGTTAAGTGTTTCTTAATCACCCCCCTCCCAACACACACACACACACACACACACACAAGGTTAACAATCAATATAACACATGCAGGATAACAAGGTCAAGCATCAGTGGGACACCAGGTCATAATACAGTTGCCCTCCAAATGTTATACCATATAAATCAGGCTCATTTGTGACTTCCACATAGCACTATCAGATTCATTTGCAAAGGCTGTAATTGGTTCTTCCCTGGGTTCAGAGAATGCTGTGTGCATGGGGATTATGTTCATTTTGTCATTAATGCTGTAGTGTATTTGTGCATTTGTTTATAAATATATCATTCCACAAGTAGTTTATTGGTTTGGTTGAACCACAGGTATGGATGATTATTTACGGCTTTTAAATAGGCAGTTTCATAACCATTTGCTACATGTCTTCCACCTATGAGTCATTCCCCATTAAAGTGACAGTAGATAAGTGCAAAGGGTATACCATTACATTGGATGTCTTTAATTACCTTGGACAACAAATATCCAAGAACCTGGTACAGAATAACTACAGACATTAACCTGGTTCCCTGCGTTTAATTGGTATCTCTAGGACGGCAAACCAGTGACTACTAGCTGGGGTTGGTTAGTAGTGGGAATCCCTGATCACTTTGGTATTGCAGGACATATTTGCTGCTGCAGACATCTTATCAACATGTATTCCTCCGGTAAATGCCATCGCCATTGATTTCACTGTTGAATCTATACTCATACCACCCTCGGATGTCATAATGGATCTTAAATTCGTGTTGATAGGTCACTTGTGGACATATGAAATGGATAAGATCTTACTACAGTTAATTAGGGAGGAGTTGGTTAGGGGTGATTTCAGCATACCGGATGCATGGGGTTTTGTGCAAGAATCATTCAACATGAGGTCGGGCCTTAAATTTCCTACGTCCCACTTGCAGCATCGGCTTGGTTTCTATAAGTGTTTCTACACCATAGCCAAATCGCTTGTATGCGACTGGGGTTTCAATTGGAATGAGGACTCAAAGCAGATAGTTAGCAATGGCATATCATGGGACGCATATAACGAGGTCTGTTACATGACCAGCACAACCTTGCATATGATATGACAGTGTGACCATGGAATATATGCTAATAGATTGCAATACTTTTCTGTAGTTTAATCCACTCGTCATGTGGTTTAAGGGAAAGACGTTGCCATTATATAAGGACATTATACAAGGTTTTGGTACGTGGGCAGATAACCTGGGACTACAATAAATATGATCTTTGACTCTTCATTACATTATCTACGCCTCCCTTCCATAGTATCCCACTTCTGCCGACTAGGCCACTGATGTGCTTAGATAGGAATTAATGTATTTGTATGTTACTATTTCTGCCAATATTTCTTTGTGAAAAGTATGTTTATTGTGTCAGAGACGCATATGACGGACCCAAAAAGGCAAGGCAAGGGTGACCAATTGGACTAGTAAGGAAGACAAGTTGTTGTTAAAGCTCCTAATCGATGAGTACCACAAGAACAATTGCAACCAAGGAACTTTCAAGCATTACGTTTGGAGTGATATTTTAATACCGTTCAATCGTGAGACGCGAAAGAATGCAGATGTAAAAAATTTGACTAATAGATGGAAGAATTTGAAAAGGACCTACCACACGATTGAACAATTGCTCTCCCGTACGGGGTGGGGTTGGGATGACACTAAGAAGATGCCCGTGCCGCCAGATGAGGGAGCGTGGGCAGATGCCATTGCGGTATGTAGTACAGTAATCATTGTCAGTGCATTATATTGTAATGAGATATAACATTTTATTGATTTTGTTGCGCAGTCGAACATTGAGTATAAGAAGATATTGGGAAAGTCATTTGAGTATAAGGAGGAGATGGATCTTTTGTGCGGCAACACCATGTCAAGAGGAGCTTTGGGATTTGGTACTACTATGGAAAATGACCTATCTCAAAGGAGGTCATGGGGTGATTCTCTGACACCCCCTGAGCAGGGAAATACACTATCGAAGGATTCAACCCGTCAACGGTTTACTGGTCTAGACCTTGATTGCAATGCACCGCCGGTGGACTTGGGAAATGATTTCAACCCCTTTGACATTTTAGGTGGCGGAGCCAAAACACCTATGCCAATGAACTATATGCTATCTAATACACTGTCAGTGGGTGGATGCAGTCGTATAGGGGATTACACTCCTCCTTCTGGGAAACGACCGAGTGAAGATGAGGCAACGTCTCCTGATAAGAGACTGACCTCTGGCACCCCTACATACAACAGGACCAATCGGAAGCGCAGTAAGAACTTAGAGAAAGGCATCGAAGTGTTGAAAGATTTTTGTGCTTTAAACAATGACAGAGCAGAGTTCCATAAATTACTGGGCATTCCCACTAGTACCTCCAACCCAAATGAAGGAGTGACAATCAAAGATTGCATACACAAGTTGAAGAGTCTACCGGGCTATACGACCGATGTTTTATACACGGCAGCAACCCGCTTCCAAGACTCCAATTTTCGATCTGTGTTCATGGCTTTGGACGACGATGACAAGTTAGGATGGATCTTTCATGGTTAGACGCCGCTTGTATTATAGGTTGATTATGACCATTTTGTCCATGGTCTTTATTGTGTGTTGATGTTATGCATGTTACTTTGGTCATCATCCCTTGCACGATATTATCATGTATCATCGTGCAAGTCACTTTGGTATTTCGTATCATGTACTATGTACCTTTCATGTAGTAAGTGGTAATTGAACGTAATGCTTTCATTTCTAGGCTACATTTACCAGTAGTCATCAATCCATTGCAGGGTAATTTGGAAATTGAATATGGGAAAATATGCATGTTACGTGGTGTGGGTTGGTCGTTGTCCAGGTGTGTACTACACTTGGGAGGAATGTTATGCACAGGTAAATGGATATGCAGGTGCAAGATTCAAGGGGTTTGCATCTGTTGAGGATGCCCTTGCTGCATTTGGAGGTATTACTTCCTCAAATCCAAGGGTTTTGACTTACCGAAGAGGATCCATGGTGGGAGGGAGTGAAGATGATATACGACCAGTCCAAGTGCGAAGGAATGTTACCGCAATAGTATTGCAGAACTTGGCTATCCTTGTCGTACTTGGGATTGTTATGGTGTTTCTTTTCCTTATATTGGTAGGCATACTCATCCTTATTGTACGTGGATGACTTTCAAATGCAACTATAACTGGATGGTATGTTATCTTTATGGACTTCTCATGTTCCTTGTATTCGAAGACCTTGTTGTATCAGTCGTGACGTGGTAGTACATTTCGATTATGAAACACTCATGTTCTTTGTTAATGAAGACCTCGCTATATCAATGTATATGGTCACGTGTTTGCTCCTATCGAATAACTTCTTGTGTTTCATGCATATGTAGGTTGGGGCTATGGATGTAAATGCACTTAGGAGAGATATTATAGAGGATGAGATTGGTGTGTTACGATTTATGGCCAATCTCATATGGGATGAAATCAATGGTGATGATGCAGAAGATGAAGGTGTGCGCGTGCCACGGCCCATGCATACGTCTCGATACACAGGCCACGTGTGGGTCCTCAACATTTTGAATGGCCATGAAAGACGTTGTTACAACTTATTCAGACTCAATCCGCCTACATTCATACGTCTGCGAGATACTCTTGTAGAGAGGGCTTTGATAAAAGATAGCAGGTGGGTGACTGCAAGTGAGCAACTGGCAATGTTCTTGTATGCCATGGGTCACGGTGTCGCCACAGGTGCTATGTGTGAGCACTTCCAGCACTCCTCACAAACAATAAGTTTTCATGTGAACCAAGTGATTAATGCCATAGTGGAACTTAGGCATGCCTACATCCAACTGCCTGTTCCAACTACTGACGTGCACCCCTTCATTAAAAATAATAACAAATTTTTCCCCTACTTTAAGGTAACCTACACTTATGCTGACCTCATGTTTTAGCTCTTACTCCAAATTGTAACATAAAATTAAATGTAGGATGCTCTTGGTGCAATTGACGGGACCCATATTCCTGCCAATGTTCTTCGGTCCAAGCACCCACGGTATCGAAACCGCAAGCAGCAAATTACTCAGAATGTCATGGCCGTAGTTTCGTTTGACCTTCAATTTCAATATTTGGCTGCGGGTTGGGAAGGATCAGCAGGTGATCAAAAGGTGTTGAAATGGGCCCTAGAACGAGGTGGCTTTAGGGTGCCTCCGGGTAAGTAAGAAGTTATTGGGAATGATATTCATGTTTCTGATGACTATATGTACACGATGCTCTTACATCTTGTATGTATTATTGTAGGTAAATATTATCTTACTGACCTTGGTTATGCTAACACCGGTACCTTCCTTGCACCATACCGAGGAGAGCGTTACCATATTTCACAATACCGAGGGCGTGGCAATGGAGGTTATCGAAACATGCGGGATAAGTTCAACCATCGACATGCTCAAATGAGGAATGTCGTCGAGCGAGCTTTTGGGGTAGTGAAGAGCCGATTTGCAACACTAAAAGAGGGGAACATGTATCCATTCCGCACTCAAATACTGATTGTCGTTGCATGTTGCGTTGTCCACAACTTCATTCGTCGGGAGCATGGCGAGGACTTCTTCTTTTCAAATGCCCCCCATGATGTTAACGATGCAGGTGATGACAATGTTGACCCTAACGTGCCCGTCGCATCGCGTGACATCCATGAGGGGGAGGTGCTTAGAGACACGATTGCTACACAACTATGGCTCCGTAACTGAATAATTAGAAGCACGTTTATTTCCGTTATCCCATTTTGATTTTCCTAGTGTGTTAGTTTGTTATGTGCCAGACTGTGAAGTGTGATGGGTTATGACATTTGTTGCTATGGTAACAATCCTTGTTTCAACATGTGCTATAATGTCCATTTGTTTCGTAATGCATAGTGGTGTGTTATTTCCGGACTTTACTTGTCGTTTGGCTTTTCTTTGCTGTATGTGCTTTACTTGCAGGTGTTATCCTAATACACCCCTACATAGGTCTCCATGTTTGTTGCCCCCGGTGTATTCCCCATTGTGGTTTGTGTGCATGGATGGGTGTCGTAGACGGCATAGTAATGCAACTCCATCACAGACATGCACCTCAAATACTTTGGGTCATTCATTCGGATGAGGTGGCATCGTGTGCTGACCTAGTAGGTGGTCGGGCAATGATGAGTGGATCTTATGAATTTTATTAATGGTTGGCTGTCCACACGTGACAACCCCTTAATAGAAGATGATATTGCAAACTTTTGGAATCCCCCCTGAGCCCACTTTTACCAAAATAATGTTTAGTAAATGGCATGTTGTAATGGTGGACGCTCGTACTCTGGTCGATGGATATGACAACTGTTGCATGTTAACGGTGGTGGGGTTTGAATTCCATTGAATGTGGAACTCTATGTGAAGGTATTATTGTATCCACTTAACATTCTCATTAATCACAAATTGTGTGCATATATTTTTACTATTTAGTATGACAAATGCATGTTTTCAGGGCAAAGGCAATTTGAAGTGCCTTAAATGTGAAGGTATGTATAAAGGTTTGTCACCATCTTCTTCCGCTGTTACTAAGGCAATGTGAATTTGATGTGCATTAACATTGTCTGTATACCCTGTTCTGCAGAGTGTTTAGGAACACAGGATTGTCAACTGTTAATAAGGCAATGGGAATCTGGAATGCCAGCCTTATATTGATGCCCATTTATTACCTGTCCAGCACTTTGCCAGTCATGATGCAAGGGAGGGCATGCCAAACAATGAGGTGTTACATTCATACTTATAGCTTTTCTTTTTACACTCATGCAATGTTTTCAACTGTTGCCTTGGTTTAGTTTTGGTTTGGCTTCGCATGACTATAAGAGCTGCTCATTGTCTGACTTATATTCAGGTATGTTAGTTTTTTCCCATACATACTTTGTTTGTACATATTTTCAATATATATCTCTCAAGTCATTTGGCATCAGGATTGCCTACTGTTATCCATGAGAGTACAATGATAATATGATACTATTGTTATTCATGCATAGTAAGCCTGGTATTGTCTTTGTTTTGTTGTCTGTCAAAAATACAACAGTGAAGTGAGGGATAACTTTGATCGCCTGCCTGTGTGTAGCTGGTCTTCATGAGCTATAATGTGTTTGGTTTAATCAATATAAAGAACCCTTAAATGCTGATGCAGGTAGCTCTGTCCTCTCATTATATCTTATTCACATTCTTCGGCATATTGTAAGAATTAGTATAATTACTTGTTATGTTATGATCAAAGTCTGCTAACTGGATTTTGACATCTCTTGTGAGGGTACCCAATGGATGCATATCTGATGGATGAAGGCAAATCTCTATAGCTATGGTCTTGACTTTCTAACTTAGGAGGGATGCCAATATTAAACTTGGAATCAAAGATATGCAGGTATTCAATATTACAGATATATCTGTTTGGGTGATAGCTTATTTTAATTGATGTATGTTAGTAATGCTTTTGTATAAATCTAGGTAATTTGTTGATTGCTTTTGTATATTCTGTGAACGTAACATAGCAGCTATGATCACATAGTCGGTAACATTTCTAAAATTCTTCATGAATTGCTTATGACAATTTTCTTTTGCATAATGGAAATCCTCTTATTTCTGCAGAGGCTTGCGGAGGTTTGATTCTCAGTTCGGGTGCAATGGGGCCACATATGACTTTCAGCCATTGTACACTCCATCTTAGAATCATAATACAGAACTTCCACAAGTTGATTCTTCCAGCATCACAATGTCACCTTATAGTGTATATTGATCATAACAAACTTTGGTGCATCATGTACATATTATCATACTAGAGCTTTGTAATTTGTAGGTTTGGTTTGATTTTGGCTTTACAGGGTTATAAGAGGTACTCATTGTGTGACTTCTGTTAAGGTCTGTTAGTTTTTCCACATGCATGTTTTTTTTAGATGGATCTTTTATATCTATACATCTCCTGCCTGTTACTTTTATATCTATACCTCTCCCGTCTATTTTACTATGGTATACTGATAAAATCTATGCATCGTTTTGTATGTAGGTAACCCAAAGTTCAAGTTCACGGTGGCCAAACTTGATTCTCAAATTCCAAAAGCTTTCAAACCGGCCAAAGTGGTCGTACAAGATGCAGTCGAAAAGTTGTTTTTATTTTTATATTTCTTGGATCACCATTGTGGAAATTTTGTCAACAATGAAAAAGCTTGTGGACAATAATGATATCATTGTATCACATTTTTTTAGATTTCATACGTACTGTTTCAACACATGGTTCTCATCTTTGTAAATTGGCTGTGAGATGACATGGACCATATGCATTGTTTTCAATTAAAGAATACAAAATTGTACATGCTAAGCTTTCCAAATGACTTCATTTGAATGAATATAGAATCTCATGAAAATTTCATAAATCGTACTCGTCTTATATGTTCAACTTTCTTTTTTTTAGTGAAGAGAAAAGTATAATTATATTAAGTGAAGTTGGCATAATTTCGTCAGAACCAACACATTTTGCTAAGTCAACGTGATAACATGTTCTAGCCATATTTTTATATACATTTCCATGAGAAAGATGGTCACTGAAAAGTGATGCTGTGAAATAAGGGGCAGCTTTGACCACAGGGTAATTCTAAGGACATGGAGTTATAAAGGAGGGGCAATTCTGGTATATGAGGCATCAATTTGTGTGGGTTAACTCAAAGCCAACCAAAGTACATATATTTATCAAGGATTAACCCAATAGATTTTTTACGTTTAACACACTTGATATCAAAGCAAAATGGGATATAAGTGGGTTAGATTGTCCCACTTAAAATAATCTGGGATAAACTTAAGTGACTGCCAAAGTGCAGCTTAGAGAATGCTCTTTTGAGCGTCGAGTCCAAATTAGGTATCCGATTTATATTCCGCCAACTCTCACAAATCACTTTTACCTCTCAGGTTATGTTGGAATGATCGACATGCTGATCAGACGGACATTTTAGATTTTGGACCCCCGGACCCAACTTCTTTAATTTTAAGCTAAGTGCATTTAGAGAATGCACTTCTGAGCGCCGGGCCCAAGCCGGGTATCCGATTTGGATTCCGTCAGTTCTCACAAATCACTTTTACCTCCTAGGTCATGTTGGAATGATTGGCACGCCGATCATACCAGTATTTTAGATTTTAGACCCCCAACCCAATGTCTCATCTGCATTTTAAACTAAGTGTATTTAGAGAATGCTCTTTTGAGCGCTGGGCCTAAATTGGGTATCCGATTTGGATTCCGTCAGTTCTCATAAGTCACTTTTACATCTCAGGTCGTGTTGGAACAATTGACATATCGATCAGACTAGTATTTTAGATTTTGGACTCTCAAACCCAACTTTTTTAATTTTAAACTAAGTCTATTTAGATAATGCACTTCTGAGCATCGGGCTCAAACCGAGTATTCGATTTGGATTCTGTCAGCTCTTACAAGTCACTTTTACCTCCCAGGTCATGTTGGAATGATCGACACATCGATAAATCGGTATTTTAGATTTTTGATCCCTCAACCTAATTTCTTATCTGAATTGTTTTAAACAAAGTTAGCTTTAAAAATTAACTTAGTTCTGAATTGAGTAATTTGAGCGCCGAGCCCAAACAGAGTATCCGATTTGGATTCCGTCAGCTCTCCCAAGTCACTCTAACCACCCAGCTCACGTTGGAATGATCGGCATGCCGATCAAGCCAGTATTGTATATTTTGGACTCCCGAACCCCTAGTTATCTGAATTGTTTTAAACAAAGTTAGCTTTGAAAACTAACATAGTTTTGAATTGAGTAATTTGAGCGCCGAGCCCAAACCGAGTTTTCGATTTAGATTTCGTTAGCTCTCCCAAGTCACTCTCACCCAGGTCGCGTTGGAATAATTGACATGCCGATCAGGCTAGTATTTTACATTTTGGACCCCCGAACCCCTAGTTATCTAAATTATTTTAAACAAAGTTAGCTTTGAAAACTAACTTAGTTCTGAATTGAGTAATTTGAGCACCGAGCCCAAACCGGGTTTCTGATTTGGATTCCGTCAGCTCTCCCATGTCACTCTCACCACCTAGGTCGTGTTGGAATGATCAGCACGTCGATCAGACCGGTATTTTACATTTTGAACTCCTGAACCCCTAGTAATCTGAATTATTTTAAATAAAGTTAGCTTTGAAAACTAACTTAGTTCTGAATTGAGTAATTTGAGCGTCGAGCCCAAACCGGGTATTCGAATTGGATTCCGTCAGCTCTCCCAAGTCACTCTCACCACCCAGGTCGAGTTGGAATGATCGACACCCCGATCAGGCCAGTATTTTACATTTTGGACTCCTGAACCCCTAGTTATCTGAATCGTTTTAACCAAAGTTAGTTTTGAAAACTAACTTAGTTCTGAATTGAGTAATTTGAGCGCCGAGCCCAAATCAAGTATCCGATTTGGATTCCATTAGCTCTCCCAAGCCACTCTCACCACCCAGGTCGTGTTGGAATGATCAACACACCGATCTGGCCAGTATTTTACAATTTGAAACCCCGAACCCCTAGTTATTTAAATTATTTTAAATAAAGTTAGTTTTGGAAATTAACTTATTTCTGAATTGAGTATTTTGATCGCCTGATTTATATAAACTCAGTCTATCTCATATAAACCATCTTAACCTGATTTATTCCTACATCAAAGAGGGTCTTGTTACTTTGAATCAAAATTCATATATATTCATTGATTTTATAAGTCAAAATTCTGCCAAAATAAAAATATAATAAACACTCACCTGAGGGGGCTGTGCCGTGGTCGAGGGTGCTCCATGAGGGAGAATCTCCGCCTGGGAGAGGAGGCCAGCGAGTGCTTGCAACATGCGCACCTCCTGGCTCGACATCTCTGCCCTCATCTGTCGTTGGAAATCAAACATCTCTGCTCGGACGATGTCTCTAACGTCGCTGGGAGAAGTACTGGGGCCGTACTAAAGGCACTACTACTTGTCGGGGCAGGGCCTGAACTCGCACACGATGATATCACCATGCTAGTCTCCAAGCTCTGCCCAAAATCATACAGCCGACCTTTCTTCGGTACGCCAGTTGCTGCCACCCATGCTGCCGGATCTAACTCCGACTGTTGCGCGTCTCCCTCCCCGTACTTCTCTGTCACATGTCTGCTATATGTTTCCTACAAATTGAATAAAAAAACTTGTAAATTTCATATGAATCAATCATATTTAAATGAAAAGAAAAACTTGCATATGTATATAAACTTACCGCTACTGAGCAGGCTCTCTCACTAACAAATTGATCTGTCCCCTTCTTTTTGTGTGTTCTGTCGAACACCTCTAGGAATGACGGAGCTCGATTTTGCTCCACGGCCTGTTTTACAATTTATAGTAAAAAAATGTCATATATATGAATAAAATATAAGAAGATAAGTTGAAACATTATTTACCAATTTTTTGTTTATGGGTCGCGAAAGAGACGGATCAACTCGTATGCACATTTACGTCTGGTTGTGATGCCCTGTTTGCTGCGGCTTTTTGGGACTTTTCTATCCACTTGGGCTCAGCCCATTTGTCACAAACAACGTCCCAATACTTCTTCCTCATCCAAAGAGCGCAGTGCTCCTTCCACAGCTATTGGTCTTGGCTCCCATCAACTTTTTTCTGAGCCCTTACTCGGGCCTCATGCAATGTTTTTTGATAATTTGTCTGCACAATAGCCGTCGAGACAGAACGAGCTCTCGCCGCATCCTCTCCACTCGTGAACTAATAAGTCCGCTGTAAATAAATTAAGTTATATGGGTTAGTATACTGTTCTAAATTGAGTTTGGGAAACCCGTGAATTAAATGATTAAATTACTTATTGTGAGAGCCACATTGAGGCATCGTGGTGTGATATGAGATTTACCCAATATAATGTCAAAAATGATGTATCTACAAACATGTCGAACAATAAATCCCAGACGCTGATCAGAAATTCTTTGAAAGATATTGCCGGCCCAGGAACATGTGCAAGTATTAGTCTCATAGAATGACAGATAGCCCCGACATGTTCTAATTTATCACTTCAATTACAAATATTAAAATAGTTGGCATTACACAGTTGAAGGATAAATAATGAGTATAATTCATAATCATATAAATTTACCCGGAGATTCAGCACGGCAGACGTCCATCATGGGCCCCGCCTCCCTCGCCCTCGTCACTACTGTCGACATCCTCTGTCGGCTGGGTGGAGGAGTCGACAGGGGCACTAGGGCCTGTAAGAATTAAATGTCATAAGCATAACATTTAATCAAAGAGTATTTGGCTATAAATTGAAAGAGATATACGTGTAGCGGGAGGTGGTGGGGTGTGCCTTGCACAACTGGTGGGAGGGCATTGGGACCTGTAAGAATTAAATGTCATAAGCATAACATTTAATCAATGAATATTTTGTTATAAATTTAAATAGACACACCTGTAGTGGGAGGTGGTGGGGGTGTGCCCTGCACAACTACTGGGAGGATACTAGGACCTGTAAGAATTAAATGTCATAAGTAAAACATATAATCGAAGAATATTTTGCTAAAAAGTAAAATATACATATCTGAAACGGGAGGTGGTGGGGGTGTGCCCTGCACAGCTGGTAGGAGGACATTGGGACTTGTAAGAATTGAATATCATAAGCAAAATATATAATCAAAGAATATTATGCTATAAATTTAAATAGACATACATGTAGCGGGAGGTGGTGGGGTTGTGCCCTGCACAACTGATGGGAGGGCACTGGGACCTGTAAGAATTAAATATCCTATGTAAAACATATAATCACACAACATTTCATTGCATTTTCAAAATAGACCTACCTGTCAACTGCGGTGGTGGCGGTGTGCCATGTGTAGCTGGTGAGCCGACACTCGGACCTGTAATAAATAAATCTTTTAAGCTGATATATAATTAATATACTTATATAGCTAAATATTTGAATAGATATATATGTGCCCGAAGTAGATGCCAAAGAGGAGGGAGTAGAGCCCCTTCCATTGCCCCGTCTCCTCCCACTCCCACTACGACCTCCTCGGACTATCTCTTTATTAAGAACAATAAAATTAATGTATATTAATCCATAATTATATAAGATTTACAAATGTCATTAAAAATTATGTAAAAATGTAAAAATATCTTACTAAATTATCAAATATTATCCATTTCCTCTTCAGATGTTGATGATATATCTAACTCTTCCTCTTCAGAGGACTCCTCCTCCCCTATAACATCAACATTTAGCTCCGTCAGATCGACTTCTTCTACTTCATTTCCTGTATGTAACGATAGTGGCTCATCAGATTTGTCCCAATGAAGATGTGTGGAACCTACGGCGCCAACTTCGCTTGATTGAAAATATTCGGCATTGACATCCTCTGAGATAGTTTCACTCAGATTCAGCTTATAAATGGGAAAAAGTCTTACTTTAACCCTACAAATTACCCACCAATCTTTATTATTGGACGATGAATAGCTTGAATAATACACTTGCTGGGCTTGTGCGGCCAAAATGAACGGTTCATATGTATTAAGTTTAGACCTATGTTTGACATTGACAATCCCATATGTTGTGTCATGTCGAACAAAATTAGGATCAAACCAATGACACTTAAATAGGAATACATGATTATCTTGTCCCATATACTATAATTCTATGACTTCCTCAAGAATACCATAGTAGTCCAGTTCATTTTCATTGTATGCACTTCCCTTAACACATACGCCGCTATTCATCGTAGACTTATTTCATCCATAATCCCTCATGTGAAATCTGTATCCATTCACAATATATACTGAATAGGCACATGTAACTTTGAGGGGCCATAACTTATCCCCTGTACTCTTTCATCAGTAATAAGACCTTGTTCAACCTATATGTAAATCAGAGTAGTTAAAATATTAACATTTACCTCAACAGAAGTAAATGAAAACGCATATATTCAATTATCGACACTAACTCGATATCTCAGTCATCTGGCAAAAAACTTCTCGCGTTCTTTTTCAACCTCCACGTCCTAGATATTTGGATATTTTTGTACTAATTCTGAATCAAATTGTTTGCAATATGAATACACTACTACCTTAAATGAGAAGAAGAAGGATAAACAACTTATGTATATAAGGAAATGTGAGTTAAGAACTTACTCAACATAGGGTTCAATCTCAGTACAATTTAGAAGAATATATATCTCTGCGGCGTACGACTCTCTATCTTCGAGCGTGCGAGTCAAGCAACATCTAAACGCACGTCCAAGATGATTAAATATAGAGAGCTGATCAGACGAATCGGCAACTCCCCCATCATCATTACGTGGAGGTCGAGTACGACGAGTTTGAATCTCTGGCTCAAAGTACATCGAACAGAAGTTTAAAATTTCTTCAATAATATATACCTCAGTAATCAAACCCTCCACCTTCGCCTTGTTGTGAACTTTCATTTTTGATTCATGTATGCACCTATAACAACAGTTCAGATGACAATGACATACATATCGTACACATGTAGCGGCCAAAAGAAAAAAAATTCTCGCATACCTCTCAAATGGATACATCCATCAAAATTGTACTGGCCCTTCGACTATAGCCTCGTATGGCAAATGGATAATCAGGTGCTCCATCGAATCGAAGAATACTAGAGGAAACATCTTCTCTAGTTTGTAAACAGTTGTGATCACGTTTTCTTCGATAGTTTGTACATCCCGAAGTCTGAGTTCTGATGCACATAAAATCTTGAAAAACTAACTCAGCTCGGTCAGTGCTCCCCATACAGGCTTTGGCAACAAGTCACGGAATGCAATGGGCACCAGCCTCTCCATGAACACACGACAGTCATGACTTTTCAATTCATATATTTTCCCCTTATTAACATTCACACAACGGGCTATTTTGGACACATATCTATCTAGGAATATCAATTGTTTCAACCACTAGCACACTTCCTTGATCTGTGTATCACTAAGCACGTAAGCTGCTTTAGGCTGCATAATTTTTTCATGTACGTTCTGCAGTTCCAGTTCTGGACGTTTACAAAGCATCTTTAAGTCCATACGCGCTTTGGCGTACGTTGTCCTTTGTTTTGCCTTTTATGCTCATGATCGTGTTGAACACATTATCAAAAATATTCTTCTCGATATGCATGACATCCAGATTGTGTCGTATAAGAAGAGTTGACCAATAAGGCAATTACCAGGAAATACTTTTCTTGTTCCAATAGTGATCCTTTCAAAATCTACGGAGTTGTTGTGTGCTACCGGACAGTTGTACTACATATGGTAAATTTTACACCCGTCCCGCCTTATGTCGACCAGACACCCGTTGTAAATATGCTTCATCCATTTCAACAGTGTTTTTATGAAATGAGTCCTTTTGCCTTCGGAAAGGATGGTCACTTGGTAGAAACTGCCAATGACAATCAAACCAACATGCTTTCCCACCATGTTTCAATACAAATGATTTAGTATCTTTCATACAGTAAGGACATGCTAACCTCCCATGTGTGCTCCAACCAGATAGCATTCCATATACATGGAAGTCACTTATTGTCCACATCAGTACAATCTTCATAATAAAATTTTACTTCCTAGATGCATCATAAGTAATAACTCCATCAGTCCATAAAAGTTTCAGTTCATCAATCAATGGTTTGAGATATATGTCTAATTTTTTTCGTGGACTTTTTGGACGAGGAATTACAAAGGATAAAAATAGATTTTCTCCCTTCATACACATGTCCAGTAGAAGGTTGTATCGTGTCATGAACACTGGCCAACAAGAGTAAGACGTCACTGAACCACCAAATGGATTAAAACCATCTGTGCATAAACCCAATCTAACATTATGTGGCTCCCTTGAGAAAGGAAAATGAGTACGGCTGAAGTGAGTCCAGGCTTCGCCATCGGTAAGATGGCTGATTATATCATCAGCAATGCGTACTCTTTCGGTGTGCCATGTCATATGTCGAGCCGTCTTTAAGGACATATACAGTCGCTGTAGTTTAGGCGTAAGAGAGAAGTATCGTAATATCTTGTAAGGTATATCTTTTTACTTTGAACTATCCCATCTCTTAGGTTTGAATCTGTCATAATGATAAATAGAACATGATATTTTACTTGCATCATCTATGTAATATAACATACAGTGATTCGGGCATACATCTATTTTCACATATCCAAGCCCTAGCTCATTGACCATCTTTTTTGCACGGTAAAAAGTTTCAGGTAACTTCTCATCTCGAGACAACATACTCTTGATCAAGAGGAGGAGACGGTCAAAACAAATCACACTGATGTGAAATTCAGATTTCAAGTTCAACATCTGTGAGACCGCAGACAACCGAGTATACTTTTCACAACCATCGTACAACGGCTCATCAACATCCCTAAGTAGTTGATAAAATCTTTCGGCTGTCTTATTCGACGCTTCTTCCATGTATGCATGTTCCTCATGAAAATTAAAATTAGGACCAGCATCATCTACAACCATATCCATGTATCCACTTGTGCCTGCAACATTGTCGGGCTCATACGACAAGGCATCCTCACCATGACACATCCAATTCATATAATCGTCCACGAACCATTTCTTGTACAAATGATGCTGCACATCCCATGGTGAATGTCACCTCAAGTTTCTACAACTTGAATAAGGGCATCGAATGTGACTGTCGCGATCTATTACTGCATTTGGATTCCCCAATGCAAAATAAATGAAACTCTCAACTCCATGCTTAAACTCAACAGACACCACTCGATCAACTATTCTACGATACATCCATGAACGATCTATCAACATTTTCCCTGCACCCATTAAATGTTAATACCTAAATAACTTTGAAATCATTACTTCTGAAAATAAGCCCGACCCTTTCCTCACATCATTTGCCATAGACCATTTGCAGAGGAAGGGTGTATTATTTAGATTATCACCTTTTAACCCATTCATGAAGGTTTGATCCCACAATCACTTACTATATGTGTTGTACGATTTGCTGAAAATTTTGACAGCATCTCCCCACACTTCTTTGATATACCAAAAATATTTATTGATTAAGAAATTTTCTTAAACACTTATTAGTAAGTGGTTAAGAAAATACTCAAAATCAATAAAGGTACGTATACCAGAGAAGAGTGAGAAGGCGCAACTGAAATTATCAACAAACTATACAAACACATATAGTAAATGACCGCCTAAGTGCGATCAAACATTCACAGACTGTCCAAACGGGACAGTTCAAGACTTTGAGGTATATATATATACATTCTCATCAAAAAAATGAGAACTTACACATCAATCTCAAAGTCTTGAACGGGAAGGTTCATTGACACGAGTTTAACACGCTCTCCTGAGGTGCATGTAATGTTAGGTCGCACCCACGCACGTCAGCTCATAGGGAATACCCCATGTAATTAATTAAATAACATAAAATTTAATAGCATCGAATTAAACATTTCATTTCATTCTAATAGCTGATTATAATATATATAATTAAAAAATAAAAACACCATAAAAGGAACTTAAAAATGCTTGCATCCTAAGCTGAAAAAAAATTGGACAACCCTCCCCTAGTCCTCTCCCGTCCCCTCCCTCCCCCCACCCTCTCGTCCCCTCCCCTCCCCACCGTGCCCCCCTCCCTCTCTCGAACCCCCCTCCCATCCTCTCTCGCCCCCTACCCTCCCCTCTCGTCTCCCACCTACCCCCTCTCATCCCCACCGGATCGGCCGGATCGGCCCCCCCTCCCTTCCCATCCCCCACCGCCCCCTTTCCCCTGCCCTCCTCAACTGACCCCCCTCCCCTCGCCGTCGGCCGCCGTGGAAACCCCCCTCCCCCTCCCCAATCGATCGACGCCCCCTCCCCTCTCCTCTCCCAATGACGCCCCCTCTCTCGAACCCCCCTGTCCTACCCATCGTGTGCCCCTCCCCTCCCATCCGCCACCGACCCCCCTCCCCTCCCCTCCCATGCCACCCATGGCCTCCCTCTCCGGAACCCCCTGCCCTCTCCACTATACCCCCTCCCTCTCATGAACCCCCCTCCCCTCCCCTCCTCTCCCGTCCCCCACCTACCCACCCTCCCCTCCCATCATGTCACCTACATACCCCCCACCCTCCCATCCATGGCCCCCCTCTCCTCCTCTCCTGTCCCCTCCCCTCCCCCACCAAACCTCTCGCCTCCCACACCGGACCCCCTCTCCCCCCCTATTTGATCTCTCCCTCTCTCACTGGTGCGCACACACACACACACCCCGGACGACACAAGGCCACCCACCCCACCCCACCCCTTCCGCAACCCTTCTATATCTCATCTAATAAACAATAAATTTATTAACACACATAATAAAAAATAATAAATTCAAGAAATAAATTTATATCTGATTAAATAAATTAAAGTTAAATACTAAAATGTAAAAAAATACTGAGATTTTTGTATGAAAATCATTGTTAGAGGTGAATTTGTAAAAAAATCATTCCTAGAAATGCATTAGCAGACATATCATTGGGTTAATTCAAATAGTGCATAAATGCCATTTAAGCGTGATTTTTTTTACAAGTTATTAGTAAAAAGAAGTGATATGCATACAAATAAATATGACATTTTTGCATAATTCAGATTTACACAGTGATATATCTGCTAATGCATTTCTAGAATAGTTTTTTTATAAATTCACCTCTAACAATGGTTTTCATGCAAAAAATCCAAAAATATTTTACTGACCGTTTATTGATATAAATGTCCCCAGAAATAAAGAATGAAGTCTGTTGTTGTCCCCGACACTAATAGCCCTACACAAAAATTTGATCACTGTGAGAGACAAATATAGAGAGGGTGAATGAATGGGAGGGGGGTCTTGCCCATCTATGTGTGGGACAGTGAGAGAGAGAGAGAGAGAGTAAGAGAGGGAGACAGTGTGAGGGAGAGGGAGACGGAGGCGATCGGGCTGCACCCCCCCTCTGTGAGTGCCTGTGTGTGTTAGAGAGAGAGGGAGAGGGAGGAGGGGGGAGACCGAGAGAGGGAGAAAGGGAGAGGGAGGGGGTCGAGCACCCCCCCTCTGTGTGTGCGTGCATGTGTTACAGAGAGAGGGAGAGGGAGTAGGGGAGACTGAGAGAGGGAGATAGGGAGAGGGAGAGGGAGGGTCCACCCCCCCTCTGTGTGTGCGTGCATGTGTTATAGAGAGAGGGAGTAAGGGAGACCGAGATAGGGAGAGGGAGAGGGAGGGGGTCGAGCACCCCCCCTTTGTGTGTGCGTGCATGTGTTACAGAGAGAGGGAGAGTGAGAGGGAGTGAGGGAGACTGAGAGAGGGAGAGGCCCTCTATGTGTGCGTGCGTGTGTTAGAGAGAGAGGGAGAGGGAGTGATGGAGACTAAGGGAGAGAGATAGGGTGAGGGAGGAGGTCGAGCACCCCCCTGTAGATTCGGATTAAAATCCACACTTAGGAATGATATAATAAGAATAACAAACAATAATCAATAAATAATGTGGAGAAAAATATGCACGAGGTGCACAAGGGGAGTTTGTGTGATCGCCAGAGACACGAGGGTCTCAAAGAGGAGATTGATATGGGGAGATGATCGCAAAATACCTCTTGAAACGCGGGGATGTGAGTGCTTCCTTTCTCTTCAAGATCGGCCGGCCGACGAAGAGAGTTCTTCAATTAATTACCCTTGCAAAAAAGACAAACACCAATAAAAAATATGGATTAGAATATGGTGAGTGTAGCATCAAATTCAATAAAAATATATGAGCATGAAAGCATGTGCAAGAACACACCTTAAGGGGATTGCCCTTAAACCCCTATGCAAAAGGGTATGGGAGATATGATGTGAATGCATAAAAATATAAAAAATGAGGGGAAAGAGTGCAAGAGTGCACTAAGGGGAGTTTCTCAACGTGGTTGAGATGAAAAAAAAGTGTATGAACATGCATGCATATATGCCATGAATCTAATAAAATAGGATAAAAGAAGGATAAAAGGGAAAGAGGATCCTGTGCTTGTGGCTTTGATATTCAATGGGGAAGAAGCTTTAAAAAAATGGAGATTGATGCGCGCGGGCATTCCTTCCTTAGCAACCTGTGAGCACAAAACAAGAGAGAAAAAAAAAAGAAAGCAAACAGAAAAAAAAGGGAAAAGGGAGATACGTGGGAGGAAGAGGAAGAAGGGGATCGAGTGTCCAACCTATTAACAGAGGCGAGAGCCTCTATTAATAAGATAAAAAAGGTGATAAAGAGGCAAGAGTCCAAGGGGGAAAGGATTGGAACGGGCAAGAGCCCAAAATAGGTAGACATCTAACGAAGCAAGGACTCTCTGGGGATAGGGCTGCGAAGCCGGAAGAAGAAACACGCCTTAGGTAAGGGCGTCAATTTAAGAATTGACGACCGACCCTAGAGCGTTTCTCAAAAACACGCCCTGCACAAGGGCGTTTCTCAAGACCAAATTTTTAGAAATGAAAACTCCCCATATTTGA
Source organism: Amorphophallus konjac (assembly GCA_022559845.1). NCBI lineage: Eukaryota > Viridiplantae > Streptophyta > Magnoliopsida > Alismatales > Araceae > Amorphophallus > Amorphophallus konjac. Next base: position 82,717 of record JAHNEJ010000328.1, read on the forward strand.
AACATGAAAAACACGCCTCAATCAAAGCCGCGTTTCAAAAACACGCCCCTGGGAAGGGCGTTAATTTCAAGAGCTCAAATGGGGAAGTCGGTCAAACCAAAAGAATTGACGCCCTCAAGTGTGGTCGTCCTTTCTTTAAGAAACGCCCCAGGTGAAGTCATGTTTTAATAGAAACACGCCCTTACCCAAGTCGTGAATTCATAAAATTCATAAAATAGATAGAATGGGGAGAAATAGATAAAATGGGAAAGCAACGCCCTAGACCAGGGCGTGTTTCAAAAAACACGCCCCTGATGAGGGCGTGAATTCAGAAAATAGAGATAAATGCCCAAGAAATCCGAAAAAATAGGAAAATGAGATAAAATGGGGAAAAATAGGAGAAATTCAAGAAAAGTGGGAAAACCACTCAAATAAGCTGATTTGAGGGTCAAATGGGGCATCGCAGAGCGATATAAAATATACTCAAAATGACGTCAATTTTGGCGTGTCTACAGCTGCCCCGCCTTGGCGTCTGCTTTGCAAGGGAGCGTAGCAAACTGAAAAGTAGATGCCAAGGTGTGATGAGACACGCAATCAACATCACTTGATGAGAATCAAATCAAAAGCACGAGATGAAGCAAATCTCGGGAAATCCAACGAAATCAACAATGTTTGGATAAAAGGGGGAGATGTGCACGCGGTGCACGAAGGAGATAAAATAAAATGATCAACTTCCAGCGCGGTGGAAGTACCCCAGGTCACAAACCTGTAGATTTCACCATTGGGGAGCGGTTACCAGCCAATGTGGACGTGCTGCAGCCAAGGTGGATCAAGGGGAAAGTTGGACAATAAGATGATAAAAATCCAAACAAGGAGCTCTCGAGAAAAGACCCAAAACAGCGACAAAACGAACTGAGGACTCAATTCGGCAATGAAAATCTCATATCGGGAAAGATTAAGATCAATTCAACTCTCAACATCAGCTTATCAGAATGATTTTTCAACAATTGTTTCAAAGTCCTACATGAATGCATGCTGGGCTAAAGGAAAAAATAAATCAAATATAATATAATATAATCAAGGATAATATTGTTAAACTGCCCAGACTGGGTCAAGAAACCGATTCTGCGAGCTGATACTAAGCCGAAGCATGTTTATCCACGCACCAACTCGCAAAGAGGGAACCATCGTCCCCAGTCTTGGACGGCTCAACGGCCTATCCGTATGACTAAGACTTCTCTGGAATCATCATTATTTTTGATGAAGGGGAACTCAAATCCCAGATTTACCAAAGCCACAAGGTCCTTGATATAATCTAGTAGCGTATGTAACATATAGTAAAAATGCATACAGGAGATGGTGATATCAATAAGCATGGGAACTGAGAAATGAGCTGCAAGCACCGTGGGGCTTGGATGATGATGCCCAGTCGGTGGGACCAAGAGCTTCTTCCTACGCTCAAAATTCATTAGCCAAGATATAAAAGATAACAAGCAATGAATGAGGCATTTAAGCATAGCAATCATCAAAGCATCAATTACAGCATGTATAGCATGAATGAAATCATGGCATTGCAAATCATCATTGTTTGTTGTTTGTCATGAGGATGACAATCTAGCTAATCAAGTTTTGGAGTTAAATAATCAAGATCTGATATAATGCCCATCGGCAGAGTAATCAGGGAATGATAATGCCCCTTGGCAAAGTGATCAAGTGAATCAGCAGGAGTTGATTGAAAGATTTGGAGATGAATAATCAGAATGATATTCAAGAGATAATCAGGAGATATAACAATCAAAATGATATAGGGAGATGATAATCAAAATGCCCAGGGTGACATGTCATGAAAATATCGGGAAAGAATCAATAGATTGATAGCAATGAATGGAGAGAGGACTCATCCGGTGCTCCTGATCCTTGGAAAGTTATTCCTGCAAAACACCATCAGAAAATACAATGCAAAATTTTTTGGGTTTTGGAAATATGTAAATTTTTATGAGTTTTGAAAAAAATATATGAATTTTTATGGAGATTTTGATCAATATGCAAATTTTTGTGAAGTTTTGGAAATATTCAAATTTTTATGGATTTTAGAGAAGAAATATTCAATTTTTTGTTTAATTTTGGTTAGACATTACTAAAGCAGCATCAAAGGGTGTTTTGAACCACTAGCTAAGGGTCCTTGTTCCTTCCCTTTTCGCTAAAAACTGCCCAAAGCTGGACGTGCATTGTAAGGTGACATCCTATAACCGACCGTCTTTGATCAACGGTGCCCCTACCAAGGCCATACCCGAGAAACATTCAGTCTTGGAGGGAGAAGAGAAGAATAATTGAGGATAAACTTTATACAGGATGAGAGATATCAAGACTTGAATTCCTTCCAAGGTGTTAACCCTCAAAGAGGTAGTCTGTTGCGCCGGGGCTTTGTGCCTTTGATTTTTAGACCCATGACATGCATACGACCAGGGTTTTCCCTGCGGGGACTTTGCCACTCTTGACATGCCATAATTCATAATTGCTTTTATCAAAATTCTGATTTGATTTTCATAATAGCCCTTTTGGCGAAATGTATATCATGAAAACTCATATTGATTTTGGGTCAAGACTACCCCTATTTGAGACTCCTCTCGTATTGGGGATTACCTAGGTTGGTCATCTCATCCGTCAACCTCTTGCCCCTGCATGCGGCTGAGTAAAGAAGAGAAAAGACTTTCAGGAATACTCATGGCATGGCCAAAGTAGGGACGATGTTTTATCAACGAAGCCGGCTAAGGACGCCGTGAAGTGTGTGGAATGCCCAGCTAAGGGTTGCTCTTAACAAGCGGGGAGAGAATGTTGAATTCCCAGCGCGGGGTTCTTATTACCCAAAGTGCTGCGAAAGCAAGTCTAAAGACTCTTTTGAGAATGATTTCATTAAACAAAAGCCTAAGATAAAGGTTTAAAACACCATTCTTAATCTTGTTAAGAAACACCTTATCTTAAAAACACGCCTTATGCAATGATGAAATGATATCGTGAAAATGCGTACTTACGCCAAAATATTACCTTGCAACCTTCGTTGAAGCAGCTGCCGCGAGAGGTTGATCATCATGGGATTTGTCCTCTTTGGCAGTCAAAAGGATTGGAAGCAAAGGATTTTGGGAGTGGCTTAACAAGAATGAGTGGTGCTCAAACCAGACTCAGACGAATAAGGAGAAAGGAAAAGAGGCGAGGGCTAGAACTCCCTCACTAAGGTGTGGAGACCCTGATCACATGGAACAGTCTACAGAAGAAGCGGAAAATCAAGAAGAGGGGTGAGGACTAAAGCCTCGGAAGCAGTGGGAGAAAGGGCAGATGCCCAAGGCAGTGGATGTGGAAGAAGTTGGGTCGGACCCAGAATTAGGAGGAATCAGAAGAAGAAATTGGTAGATGGAAAGAGGTGGATCCGAAGGGTCCAGAGGTAAAGGAGGAGAATCGTGATAGGAGGAATCATCCGGGGGCTCCGGAGGGATAACGAAAGAAGGGACGCGATGCCCTGGGGAGAAATAGGGAAAAAGATGATGAAAAAGATGACGGAAAAGAAAGAAGAGAATAAAAGATATGGAGTCCCGGAGGAGCAAAAAGATAAATTGAAGGAAATATGGAAGGTCCGGAGGTTCCGGAGGAATGAAATCAGGAGGGTCGCGATGCCCTGGGAGATGATAGAGAGAATAAGACGGAGAATCCGGAGGTTCCGGAGGAATAAAATCAGGAAGGAGAAGGTGGAAAGGGGCGTCGTGCCCGAGGGAAAAGTCCGGAGGTTCTGAAGGAGGAGAATGAAAAGGGGCGTGATGCCCGAGGAAAAGATGGAGACAATCAGGTGGAGAATCCGGAGGTTCCGGAGGGATGAAATCAGTAAGGAGAAGATGGAAAGGGGCGTCGTGCCCGAGAGAAAGGTCCGGAGGTTCCGGAGAAATAGAATCAGAAAGGGCGAGATGCCCAAAGAGGAGGGATAAAATTCCTGGAGGTTCCAGGGAAATGGCAGGAAGGGGGACGCGATGCCCCAAGGAGAGTGGATAAAAGGATGAATATGAATAAGATGGGAAATGCGGAATATCCGGCGGTGCCGGAAGGCGGGGAAGATACGGGTTTGGAAACCCGGGAAGTAGGAGGTGCAAATGTATGCAAAATGATGGATGCAATGAATGCAAAGAATGGAATGAATGAATGAATGAAAAATGCATGAAATTCAAAGAAGATGAAGAATGTGAAGAGTGAGAAGGTGAGATCCTCCTCTTTTCCCTTGGAGTGGCCCATGAAGAAAAGGTGATTGAAATGGATATGGATGAAGTTGAATGAACAAGAGTGGAAGAAATAGGGGACGACCCCTTAAGACAATTGCCCCTCCACGGCAGTGAACATGTACGACCAATTGGCCCAATAAAGGAAGCTTCAATAAATGACCACCCCCTTGGAAAGCGAAGATCAATAAGGTGAGGGAGTCGTAGAGTTGGGACATGAAGCATCGCCATGCCCATTGATGGTGATGAATATGGGATGTTGAATAAAATGGGCATTCGCCCCTTGTAAGGAATAATGAATTCGGAATTCGGAAATTGGAACAAGGGGTGCCCTGCCCGGCCCTTAGACGGCATCAACGCCCGGCATGGCGGCGACTTGGCTTCTTCGACCGTGCTTGGCACAATAACCCGGATTGTCATCCGGCAAATGAATTCTTGAATCTTGAATGGCACAGTCGTGGCCAAAGTCTTCTTGCCCGGCTCTTGCTTATCTTCGGCACAAGTAGCTGCAGAAGCACGCCCCTTCCGAGTAACAAAGGGAGGTGAGGCGGAGGCGGGAGGCTCCGTGAATGGTGGAGTTATAATGGAAAGTGTTGGCAAATGGGTGAATGGGGGCGGAGGTTCAAACACGTCGAGCTTCTCCCCTTGCTCGGAAGTAGTTGGGATTAGCTCGGATGCAAAAAGTGGTGGATCCTGCTCAGTACTAACCATGGGTAAAGGCGTAAGGCTATATGGTGGAGGAATAAGCAAAGTGGTTTTAAAGGGA
>JAHNEJ010000326.1:0-93395 GCA_022559845.1 Amorphophallus konjac
CCTGGTGGGATGTGGATCTTTGAAGTAGCTCTAGGATGGAGATCCGGGCAGGCGTCTTGTCCAAGTGTTTTAGTAGATCATACTGTGTTCCAGGGATAGCTCTTTCTGGTTGTTCTGCATCATCCTTCTCTGGCTGAGATTGCTCGGGATTCTGACTGTTGTGGGGGAAAACCCTGTGGAAAATTCTTCCACTCCGGAGCACCATTGCCTGCGGCTTTTGTACCTCTGTGGGGGTAGCAGTGGGTTTTAACAGGGGTTTGAGGGGTAGTAGTGGAGGAATGGTTGATGAAGCAGGGGTGATGACGGGAGCAGGGATTCTGATGAGGGGTTTGTTAGGTGGAGGCATGGAGGAGGTAGAGGGGATATCGCGCGGATTATGAAGGATAAGGGGTTTGGAAGGTGGAGGTGGAGGTAAGGTTTGAAACGGGTAAAGGTTTTAAGGCGGATGGTGGGTGATGAGTGGTTTTGAAGGCATTAGTGGTGATGTGGTGGAGAAAGACGGGGTTATGTATGGTGGACGGATGATAAGGGGTTTAGAAGGCATAGGGGTAAATGTGGTAGAGGTGGATGGTGAAGTGGGGGAGTGGGAGAAGGTGAGAGGGTGTGAAGGCGTAGTAGAAAGTGTCGGTTGATAGGAGGTCGGGGTGCGGATGAGAGGGCGTAATGGTAGTGGAAATGGTGAAGGCGATACCGATGCGGGTTGATGAGAGAGAGGTGCTACCCGGGCAAGGTGAGGGGGTTGCATGACGATAGGGTTGGAGGTATAAAGAATGGAGGTACTTTCCTGGTGCCACACCTGCTCTCTCCCGACTTCCGGGAAGGAGGAGATGGGGTTAACCTGATGATTGGGCTGTTGGTGCTCCGGTAGTGGATTCTGGATTATGCCCATGTCGGGCTGTTGTTGTGGGGCCTGCTGAGGCTGTTGTTGTTGTTGTGGTTGCTGCTGCTGCTGCTGTTGTAACTGCTGCTGTGGCCTCTGAGGAGGTCTCCTAGCCTTGAGAGCCGCGACGTACCGTCTCATCTCATCCCAATCTATTTTATGTTCATCATTCATATCATGGATGTAATCTTTGAAATGGAAGCAGTAATCCACTGTGTGTCCCGGCTGCCTGTGGTAGACGCAGTATTTGGAGGTATCAACATTGGGGGGCCACGCGGGCCTTTCTCTGGGTAGGGCGAGTTGGTTTGATGCCATGAGGGCATTAAAAATGTCTGCTAAGGTTTCCGGTAATGGCGGATAGTAGGCTCTCTTGGGACCGAGCGGCCTCCTTTGTTGCTGTTGGGGACCATAGTTCCCCGGGGGTGGAACTTGGTTGTACTGAAGCGGTGGTTGTTGTTGCTGAAGTTGTGGTTGTTGTTGCTGGGGTTGGCGTAATGGAGGCATGTTATCCTGGGGTGGATTATTTTGGGGTGGAGGACGGAGAGGGAAAGGACCTGATTGAAGGGGTAGTCGGGGCATTTGTTGAGGCCTTGGGTTGACTGCATAGTTGGCATTGTTGACCGCACTGACTTGCTCATTTGTCACGACCCCTTCTGTGGCTCCGCCCGGGACACCAGCGCCTGTCTTTCTGACCACTTTGGGCTTCGGCGACTCAAACATATTCATAATGGGGGAGTCTTTTAGCTGGGTTTGGATGTATCGGGCTCTTTCATAGAGCTCCTCCATTGTAGTGAGTTTATTCATGGCCAGGACATGTCTGAACTGTGGGGTTGCATTGGACACAATCATTTTCACTTGTTCGGGCTCGGAGAGGGTATCCCTTATTCTTTCCGCCAGAGACCTCCATCTATCAGCATATCGGACAAAATCCTCGTCGGGTTTCATCTTTTCGGCCACTAGGTCGGTAATGGAGAGTGAGGGACCGACCCTATCCCTATATTTCTGCAAGAACCTTCTCTGCACTATTTCAAAATTCTCGGCCTCGCGGGGCTCCAGAGAATAGAACCACTCAAGCGCGGGACCATCCAATGATCTCCGAAAGAGGTATGCCAGGGACCTCTGATCGTTTTGCCAATAGGAGGACTAATACATGAAGTCCTTGAGGTGAATGAAGGGGTTGCCGGTACCATTGTATCTGCGGTACGTGGGCATTTCGGAGGGAGGAAGATGAATGACCGGAAGGATTGGCAAAGCAACCTCCGGGGTGGCTTTCACGTCCACCATTCTTCTCAGATTTTGAAACTGCTCGTCCATGCGATTGAATCTATTGAGGAGCGATTGGGCGAGCTCCTCTGGGGGTGAAGGTGGCACTTGCCACTGGGGGAGAAACTGTCTCCCGGAGACTTGAGGGGGAAACCCGGAATGAGAGGGAACTGTCGGACCACCGACAGTTGGCCCTGGCTGAAACGGTGTGTGAGGAACACCGGGAGTTTGAGATTGTGACGGGAATTGGAATGAGGGAGGTTGTTGGCTCGCTTGTCCTTGAAGCGAGGGAGACTGGATGGCTTGCGCCAATGAAGGAGATGGAATGGCCTGCACGGACTCGTGGAGAGGTGCGATGGCCGGAGTTGATTCCTGAGGCGTGGGGGAAACAGATTTCCCCTTTAGAATGGCCTGGAAGGCCCGGAGCTGTTCAGAGGTAAGCTCCGTGTTGGCGAGGACGCCCAGTAAGGAAGTGATATCCTGTGGCGGGGACGTGTTCCCGGCAGTAACATGCACCTCATGCGAGGGGTCATGAGAAGGACCCGAGTCCATAGCATAGACTCGCGGGTCGGCTGTCAAACCACGACTAGGGTGGTTCTCCTCAGAAGACTCGTGAGACATGCTCACAGTTTTCCCAGAACGTAAAAACATACACTAGCAAGTAGGTAGCAGAGATTATCAAACAAGTGGATGCCTTTACGCCCTTTTTTTTGTTTTGATTTTGATGATTTTTTTGTGTGTTTTTAGCGAGATCCGAAGTTCACACAAGATATGGACCCTAGTTTATTTTTGTTTCACTGCCGTGTCAGCTAGGGTCTCTCGTCTCACCACGAACGAAATGACTAACTCCGGGGAACTTCAATGGTACAACCAGCCCAGTGAACGAAGAGGAGATTCTTCGATGTCGGGGACTTACGGAGGTCCCAGTGTAGGAGATTCTAGTCCGTTGAGAGGAATTCCCAAACGGAGAGTCCTTCCTTCACCGGGAAAGGGTGATCCTCAAAAAAAATGAAAAAAATGATAGAAAAGAGGAATGGATGTATGCAATGGAATGCTGACAGATATATGGAGTGGGAAAACAACAGAAATAACAAACATGTAATAAACAAAGAACCAATCAGAACTGACGGTGCTGCCGTGAGCACAACGGGGGCGCGCGTGGGCGCCAAGGTGGAGAGGCACGGGTGGTGCCGAACTTGCAAGGGTAGCCGAGAGGAAGCAGTAGATGTCCCACCGTGATCGCCAATCTGTGAGCGACGTCACGCGGTTCGGAGAAGAGCAGGGAAGAGGAAGAAGCGGAGAGCGCGCGGGCTCCTTCTTTTTTGTTTGTTTTGTTTGCTGCAACACAGAGATGAGAGGAAAGAGAGAAGGGGCCACCACGGGAGATTGCTCCGGCGGGGCGAGCGGGACAAGTATAATATAGCAAGATATGGGGTTCAAACGGCCATAGCGGGAAGTGACTCGCCGCGACCTCGGGGGGACGGGAATGGTGCAGAAATTAAATAACAAAAATTGAAACGGCCATTGGGGAAGTGACTCTCCGCGGCCTCGAGAATATGAGCAGAATATATCAGAATATAAAAGAGAATATAAGAACAGAGATTTAAACGGCCATTGGGGAAGTGACTCGCCGCGGCCTCGAGAATATGAGCAGAATATAACAGAATATAGAGAGAGTATAAGAACGGAAATTTAAACGGCCATTGGGGAAGTGACTCGCCGCGGCCTCGATGATATGAGCAGAATATAACAGAATATAGAGAGAATGTAAGAACGGAAATTTAAACGGCCATTGGGGAAGTGACTCGCCGCGGCCTCGATGATATGAGCAGAATATAACAGGATATAAAGAGAATATGAGAACAGAAATTTAAACGGCCATTGGGGAAGTGACTCGCCGCGGCCTCGATGATATGAACGAAATATAACATGATATAAAGAGAATATGAGAACAGAAATTTAAACGGCCATTGGGGAAGTGACTCGCCGCGGCCTCGATGAAAAGATGTGATCGCCAGGGGCCGAAAGACCCCAAAATAAGAAAGTGATCGCGCCTACCTCAAGAGCGGGAGATGGCGGGTTGCTTCTTCCTCTCCTTCCGGCCGGCCGACGGAGAGGGCTTTCCTCGGCTACCCTTGTAAAATAACGACAAATAAATGACAAGTGGCTTAGAAAGATGAATGTGTAGTATTCATATCCTTGCAATAAAAATGACGAAATAACGGGAAGACACACACCTGGTTGGTGTTATCTTTTAAACCCCTCTCGGACTCGAGTAGGAGGAAAATGAGATGATGGATGCGAGATGATGAATGCAAAGAACTACGAAGAAAAGGAAAGAGTTGGCTTATTGGATTTGCCGGTGGTGAAATTCGGCGGAGCTCCGGCAGCGTGGGGACGACGTAGAAGCGCGGTGGATGAAGACGACCTTCCTCTCGCGAGCGTGGGCACCCGAGAAGCCGGCAGAACCTCCACCTACAAAAGACCCCACGGGTTAGAAGAATGACTCCGTAGCCTCTGGGCTCCGGCAGCCTATCGGATCACTGCTTAGCTCCCTTAGAACTGAGGGGGTAGGCCTCTATTTATAGAGTTCCGGAAGGTGGAGGCGTCCAGGACCCTGGACACCTCCATCAGGGCCGAAATAATATTTTATTCTATTTTTATTGATTTTTTTAGAATACTTTTATGGGGGCGTCCAAGGTCCCGGACGCCTCTAACAGGTCCACCGAAAACCGACGACGGCCGCACGCGGTTTGGCACAACGCGTGGTTTTGTGAGCGGCGCCTCGTGATTCAGAAATGGGCGCGTCCAGTCAGCTGGACGTCTCTAAATTTGGCTTTTTCACACACGACAAACCGTCGTTCGGTGGGCGGCGCCCGTGAGGGAGTTTATGGAGGCGTCCAGGGGCCTGGACGCCTCCAAAATATATATATTTTTATTATTTTTTTGTCTTTTATGACAGGGCTGGCATTTTGAATTTTTATATTTGTTTTTTATGGAGGCGTCCAGGGGCCTGGACGCCTCCATTAATATGTATTTTTTTATTTTATTTTTTTGTGTTTTATATGCCAAAAAGATTTTTATTATTATTATTTTTTTTGGAGGCGTCCAGAGGCATGGACTGCTCCATCAATATATATATTTTTTATTTTGTTTAGGGCCCTGAGAAAATAAATAAATAAAAAAGAAATTAAAAATATGGGGGCGTCCAGGGGCCTGGACGCCCCCATTAAAATCGACCCGGGTCCTCAAACGGCGGCCGCCCGGCAGAACCTTCTGGGTTCCGGAACCTTCTGATGCGTCCGACGGGTGTTGATGCCGTCCGAATGCCGTGACGAAACGATTCCGGTTGCCGAAAAAGGCAGAAGAAGATCCAAGAAAAGGAAGCACTCGAGTGATTCAAAATGCGTAAGCCGTTGCGGGGCGTTGTATAGTAATATGAGACTTTCTCAAGAGACGTCAAGAATGGCGTGTCTACAGGCTGCCCCGCCTTGGCGTCTGCTTTGCAAGGGAGCGACACGTAGTGGAATGGTATCGAAGTGGAGTGGAATGAAGTGGGAGCGGACTGATAAGTTGATGCCAAGGTGTGATGGATGTAAAATTGATCCTTAATTGAGAAGAAAACTGGGCATTCATGGATGTAAAAATGACATGATGCGTGCAGGGCTAAAATAAAATAAAAGAAATCATTAAAATAAATGCCAAGAAAGAACAAAATATAAGATACTCAAGGATAATATTGTTAAACTGCCAAGACTGGGTCAAGAAACCCATTCTGCAAGCCGATACTAAGCCGAAGCCCGTTTATCCACGCATCAACTCGCAAAAGGGAACCATCGTCCCCAGTCTTGGACGGCTCAACGGCCTATCCGTGTGACTAAGACTCCTCTGGAATCATCATTGTTTTTGATGAAGGGGAACTCAAATCCCAGATTTACCAAAGTCACAAGGTCCTTGATATAATCTAGTAGCGTATGTAACATATAGTAGAATGCATACAGGGGGGATGGTGATAGCAATGAGCATGGGGGAACTGAGAAATGAGGTGCAAGCACCGTGGGGCTTGGATGATGATGCCGAGTCGGTGGGACCAAGAGCTTCTTCCTGCGCTCAAAGATTCATCAGCCAAGATATAAAAGATAACAAGCAATGAATAAGGCATTTAAGCATAGCAAGCATGGCATGAATCAAAGCATCAATAGCATGTATGTATCATATCATGAATAGCATTCAAGTGTGCACAGCGTGAAAGGCATGAATAACATAGATAACATCATTAAAGCATAGATAGCATAGCATCATTGTTTGTCGTTTGTCATGAGGATGACAACTTGGCTAATCAAGATTTGGAGTTGAATGATCAAGATCTGATAATGCCCATCGGCAGAGTGATCAGCAAGATTTGATAAAAAAGATTTGGAGATGAATAATCGGAGTAATGCGTAGCAAATTATGAAGATGTGATCAACTGTGAACATGGGAAGAATCAAAAGGTAGATGGCAATGAATGGAGAGGACTCATCTCGTGCTCTTGGTCCTTGCAAAGTTGTTGTTCCTGCAAAAGCACTATCAGAAAAATACAATGCAATTTTTTGGATTTTGGAATATGTAAATTTTTATGAGTTTTGAAAATATTTGAATTTTTATGTGGATTTTGAAAAATATTAGAATTTTTTTTATGAATTTTGAAAATATTCAATTTTTGTTGGATTTTGATCAGGAAATATTCAATTTTTTTTAGATTTTGGCTTAGAAAATATTCAACTTTTTTTTTTGGATTTTGACGTAGGAAATATTCAAGTTTTTTTTATTTTTTTTTATTTTTTTTATTTTTTTGGTTTAGACATTGTTAATGCAGCATCAAAGGGTGTTTTTGAACCACTGGCTAGGGGTCCTTGTTCCTTCCCCTTTCGCTAAAATTACCCAAAGCCGAGCGTGCATTGAAGGGTGACGCCCTATAACTGACTGCCCTTGATTAACGGTGCTCCTACTAAGGCCATACCCGAGAAACATTCGGTCTTAGAGGGAGAAGAGAAGAATAATTGAGGATAAGCTTTATGTAGGATGGGAGATGTCGGGACTTGAATTCCTTCTAAGGTGCCTCCCCTCAAAGAGGTAGTATGTTGTGCCGGGACTTTGTGCCTTTGATTTTTAGACCCTTGACATGCATACGACCAGGGTTTTCCCTGCGGGGACTTTGCCACTCTTGACATGCCATAATTCACAATTTTACTTTTATCGAAATTTTGACTTGATTTTCATAATATCCCTTTTGGCGAGATGTATATCATGAAAACTCATATGAAAACTCATATTGATTTTGGGTCAAGACTGTCCCTATTTGAGACTCCTCTCGTATTGGGGATTACCGAGGTTGGTCATCTCATCCGTCAACCTCTTGCCCCTGCATTCGGCCGAGTAAAGAAGAGAAAAGACTTTCAGATATACTCATGGCATGGCCAAAGTAGGGACGGTGTTTAACCAAAGGAGCCGGCTAAAGAACGCCGTGAAGTGTGTGCGGTGCCCAGCTAAGGGTTACTCTTAACAAGCGGGGAGAGAATGTCGAATTCCCAGTGTGGGGTTCTTATTAACCAAAGTGCTGCAGAAGCAAGCCTAAAGACTCTTTTTGATGACGATTTAGTTAAACAAAAGCCTAAGATAAAGGTCTACAACACCACTTTTAATCTTGTTAAGAAGCACTTCATTTTAAAAATCGTGCGTGAAGTAATGAGATAATGATATCATAAAAATACGTACTTACGCCAACATACTATCTTGCGACTATTATTGAAACAGCTGCCAGATGCGATGTTGATCATCGTGGGATTTGTGCTCTTAAGGGATTTAAAGTGGCTTAACAAGAAGGAGTGGTGCTCAGACCAGACTCAGACGAATAAGGAGAAAAGGAAGAGAGATAAGGGCTAGAACTCCCTCACTAAGGTGCAGAGACCCTGATTACATGGAACAGTCTACAGAATAAGCGGAAAATTAAGAAGAGGAGTGAGGACTAAAGCCTCGAAAGGAGTGGGAGAAAGGGCAGATGCCCAAGGCAGTGGATGTGGAAGAAGTTGGGTCGGACCCAGGATTAGGGGGAATCAGAAGAAGAAATTGATAGATAAAAAGAGGCAGATCCGGAGGGTCTGGAGGTTGTGGAGAAGAATCCTGATAGGAGGAATCCGGGGGATCCGGAGGGATAAAATATCGAGGGACGCGGTGCCCTGGGAAGAAATAGGCGAAAAGATGATGGAAAAGGAAGAAGAAAATGAAGGATGTGATGTCCTGGAAGAGCAGAAAGATGAATCGGAAGAAAGATGGAGGGTCCGGAGGTTCCGGAGGAATGAGATGCCGACGGACACGGTGCCCAAGGAAGAGTGGATGAAAAGAATCAGGAGGGTCCGGAGGTTCCGGAGGGATGGAATCAGAAGGGTCGGGATGCCCCGAAAGAAGATAAAGAGAATAAGATGGAGAATCCGGAGGTTCCGAAGGAAGAGAATCAGAAAGGGCGCGATGCCCTGGGAGGAAGGAAAGAGAGTCCGGCGGTTCTAGAGGGGGAAGGTACCATGGGACGCGATGCCCAAGGAGAAGAGAAAGATCCGGAGGTTCCGGAGGAAGAAGACGGAAAGGGACGCGATGCCCAAGGGATAAAGAGAGGGGTGAAAGATCCGGAGGTTCCGGAGGAAGAAGATAGAAAAGGGCGCGATGCCCTGGGAGAAAGTCCGGAGGTTCCGGAGGAAGAAGACGGAAAGGGGCACGATGCCCAGGGAGAACCAGTAAGAAGCCCAGAAGATCCGGACTTGAGGGTGTGTAGGGGCGCGATGCCCAAAGAGCAGGATCCGGAGGTTCCGGAGGAAGCAAATATCGAGGGACGCGATGCCCAAGGAGGACAGGTGAGAAATCCGGGGAGTGCGGATGCAATAGTTGGAAAGGGGCGCGATGCCCTGAGGGATGATTGGAGGGGACACAATGCCCGGTGAGTGTAAGAGGACATGGAGATCCCGAAGATAGAGGCGGAAGATATGGGAAACGTGGGGGATCCGGAGATTCCGGAAGGCGGGGAAGATACGGGTTTTGAAACCCGGGAAAGAAGAAGTGTAAATGCATGTGGATGCAATAGAAGGGATGCGATGAATGCATGGATGCAACAGAATGCATGAGATGAAAAGAATATGACAAACATAAAGGGCGAGAGGATGAGATCCTCCTCTTTACCCTTGGAGTGGCCCATGAAGAAAATGTGACAGACAAGAATATGGATGGAGTTGAATAGAAGGTGGGTAGAATAGTGGAAAGTCCTTTGACACCAAGGTAACTGCCCCTCCATGGCAGTGAAAGTGTATAGCCAATTGGCCCAATGGATGAAGCTTCAATGGTAAGTGACAACTCTCTTGGAGAGTGGAAAGCAATAGTGTGAGAGAGTTAGAAAGTTGGGATAGGAAACATCATGTTGCCCAAGGATTGTAGCGTATGAAGAATATTGATCAAGATGGGCGTTCGTCCCTTGTATGGAAGAAACAGTTCAAGATTTGAAAGTTGGAACAAGGGGTGCCCTGCCCGGCCCTTGGGCACAAACTTATACGGCATCAACGCTTGGCATTCTCTTCTAGTGAGCAGTGGCGGGGACTCGGCCTCTTCAACCATGCTTGGCACAACAACCCAGATTGGCATCCGGCAAATAAACTCTTGCATCTTGAACAGCATGGCCATGGCCAAATCTTTCTTTCCCGGCTCTTGATCATCTTCGGCACAAGTATTTACAGAAGGACGCCCGTTCCTAGTAGTAAAGGGGTGTGAAGTGGAGGCAGAAGGTTCCATAGATGGTGGAGGTATAATGGAAGGTGTTGGAGAAAGGGTGAGTGGAAACGAAGGTTCAAACACGTCGAGCTTCTCCCTTTGCTCGGAAGCATTCAGGATTGGCTCGAGTGCAAAAAAGGGTGGATCTTGCTCAGGACTAGCCACGGGTAAGGGTGAAGGGTAAAGTAGTGGAATAGGGGTTATAGGCATAGTGGACGGCTGAGGTGGTGGACAAAGAGGAGGTGTAATGGAAGGCTTGGCGGAAGCCGGCGTAGTGGAGGGTGATGGAGGCTCGGTGGAGGCCGATGGGATGGAGACTATTGGTGTGGTTACGGGAGGGGTGAGCGAAGAAGGTTTAGTGCGTTGAGACTGCCGGATGGGGCGAGCGGTGTTAGGGATAGAATGTGACTCATGGTGTGGCGGTGTGGGTGGTTGGAATGTCGACCCATCATCGTAACACCAAGAGGTCTCATAAATGGGGGTTGGATCGGGGACTGTGGCTTCGTCCTGAGCAAGGGGTTCATCAAGTGGTAATGGAGGGAGAGGGAAGCGAAGGAAACTCGGAAGGGGTGCTTCTTGAGGAGCTTCATCGTCACGTGCCGTCTTGAATTCTTCAATTACCGGTTCTTCATTATCGAGTTCAAGTGGATGCCATGGTGGAGATGTATTAGTAGGTGGTAGAATGTAATGGTATTGCAGATGATGTGGTGAATGCAAGTGTGAATGCGTAGGCGGAGGCGGAGGGCCATATGAATGAACGGGGTGAATGGGTGGAGGATGGACAGCGTCCACTTGAACGTTGAAATCTGCCGGCTCTTGCTTGCTTGAACTGTCGATGCCGTAGTCGTCTCTCCTATCCTTCCAATCTTTCTCCATCTTTGTAATGTCATTTAGAGCCGCATAAAGGGGATTGACTGGAGTAGGAGGAGCGGGCCGTGGGCTCGTAACCTTCTTTAATTGTTCCTCCAACAAAGTGACTTTGTCGAGAAGAGTTCGTTGGAGGGGTGTGACTTGAGCAACAGAGGGTCGGCAGGGCCTTGAAGGAGGGGCCGCACAAAAAGGCCTTGGAAGGGGATTAATGGGATGACCCATAGAAGAACCCGGATGGGCCGGGTTACAAGGAATAAATGGGCCTTGGGGCCGTGGTGGAGGAGGAATAGAACGAGGCGGGCATTGGACCACCCGAGGAGAAGTGTGAATAGGAGGAGATGGGTGATGGGCTAACCGAGTAGGAATGTGAATAGAAGAGGGAAGTGGGTGATGGGCCACCCGCATAGGATTGGAAGGAGGATGAGAGGAATGAGATGAACCCTCAACAACGGCCTTAAGGGCTTGGATTTGTTGAGGGGTGAGATGATCTAATGCATGCAAGATCTGGGAGACCTTCTCATCGTCGGGAGGAGACGGTCTCGTAGGAGTAGTGGCTCGCGATTGAATCGAGGGGCCATGAAATTGGACATTGCCCATGGGTCGGGCAACGCCATAAGAATGAGGGCGTGGTCCCTTGAAAATATGATGTGAATTATAATGTTGAGCTTGAGGAGTATATGATGTGCTAGGTTGTGCATCCTCGTTAAGATTAAACATGTTATTTTGTCTATCAAGGTAAGTCATTATGCAATCAAAGTTCGAACAAAACAATTTGCAAAGAAGCACACAAGTTGGAATGATTACCGTTGATTTCTTTTATTTGAACCTTGGTGAATTAATGATTTTTAACAAATTGATGTGATCACTCAAGTGATGAACCTAGTTTCAAATGTGAGTTTCTCCGGTGCCAACTAGGAACACTCTCTCACTATGTATAGGCCAACAAAACCTGGGACTTCAAAGGTACAACCTGCCCGGCGTCCGTGAGGGAATCCACGGGTGCGGGGACTTACGGAGGTCTTGGAATAGGAATTTTCGGTCCAAAGAGACAGAATGCTCAATGGAGGGTTGTTCCAATTCCAAGAAGGGTGTGTGG
The DNA here is from genome assembly GCA_022559845.1 of Amorphophallus konjac. NCBI lineage: Eukaryota > Viridiplantae > Streptophyta > Magnoliopsida > Alismatales > Araceae > Amorphophallus > Amorphophallus konjac. The sequence goes on from JAHNEJ010000326.1 coordinate 11,901, forward strand.
AATCCTAGTGTAGAGAGAGGAGGTCTCTCAAACCAAATGCAAAGATGAATGCCATGCTATGCAAGAACATCTAAGCTTGAACTGATAAATAAAACAAAATATGTAAGTACACAGCAAGAAATATACAAGATGCCACCAGAGATGAACCCCAATAGAAGGTGTACCTGAGAATACCCTCAGGTGATGAACGCGCTATATGTCCCCAGCGCGATCTACAGAAAGCGCTATGGACACATAGCGCGATAAGCGACAGTGGGGAAGGGCTCAAAAATCAAATAAACACACACACTGATGTATTGACAAGCAGGCAACTAGAAGCACGAACGTGGTAGCACAAAGTGTCCCACCGTGATCGCCAATTTGTAGATTGTGAAAAATCCACTTAAAAGAATAACAATAAAAAAAAGAATTAAGCAGAAGATGAAAAAACATGCACACGGTGCAAAATAGGAGATGTGATCGCCAGAGACGCGAGGGCCTCAAAGATATAGCAATAATAAAATGGAGGGATCGCGAAAAATACCTTTTAAAGAGCGGGTGATTGTGAGTGCCTTCTTTCTCTTTCAATCGGCCGGCCGATGAAGAGAGTTATTCTTTAATTGATTACCCTTGCAAAACAAAGACAAACACCAATAGAATAGAATTAGAAACAAGGTGAGTGTAGCATCAAATTCATAAAAGATGAGCATAAAAATATAGATTAAAGCACACCTTGTGGGTGTTGGCCCTTTAAACCCCTATGCAAAAGGGTAGGGAAATATGATGATGATATGATAATAAAAAGAATAACAAGAAGTGTGCAACGCGGTTGCACTGTTGAAAAAAATATCCTCAACGTAGTTGAGAAGGGAGACTAACAGAAGATGAATATGATGAATGTATTAGCATGCATGTGTATTAATGATAATAAAAAGAAAAGACGAATAAAAGACAGGAGCCTGTGCTTCGACCTTCTGATGCTCGGTGGGGAGGAAGCCTCAAAGATAAAGATTTGTATGCAGTAAAAGGGGGGGGTTCCTCCTTCGGCCAGAAGCAACAGCAACCTACGTAAAAAAAAAAAAAAGACAGAGCAAGGAAGAAGTAGAAGAGAAGAAGAAAAAGGGAAAAAGGGGACCCAACCTAATAACAGAGCCGCAAGGCTCTATTAAAAGGGCAGAATCAAGTAAGATAGAAAGATAAGAATGGGTAAGAGTCCAACATGGGAAGGGTTAAGTTCCCAATAGAGGAAGATGACCAAACAAAGCAGGGACTCTTTGGGGAAAGGGCTGCGTTCGATTAGAACACGAAACTGAAACACGACCTGAAAATGGGCGTTAATTGAAAAAGACGACGGGGACATGGGCGTTAATCCAGATGATAAACATCCAAAAAAAATGGACGACCATGTGTTCGGGCGTCAATTAAATTGACGTCCGATTTAGCGTCGTTAATTCAAAAATATTCAAAAGAGGGCCATTTTTCATTTCTCAATATTATTTTCCCACTTTTTAGGTGGAGGTGCATCTCAATGTGCTGATTCCAATGAGTATTTTTACGTATTTTTCTGATACCAGGAAGGCCACCAAATCACCTCTCAAAGGGGGTTGAAAATAATATTAAAAAAATCAATTTGAAAAGTGACGCCCTCACATGTGTCGTTAATTCACTTTTTTTTCATTTTTATTTTATTTAAAATAAGAATAACATCCCATGCAAAGTCGTTAATTCTAAAAAAAATCTGAAAAATTCTCAGAAAATCTAAGAAAATGGGAATTGAGATGCAATTGACGCCTAATGCACGTGACGTCAATTTTATTTTTATTTTCTTTAAATTTTCTTAAAATAAAATGACGCCCCTCTTCAAGTCGTTAATTCGGGAAAATTCATAAAAATAGAGAAAAATATCCAAAAAATCCAGAAAAATCTAGAAAAATAGAAAAAAATAAGGAAAGGGAGAAAAAATGGAGAAATCCAAGAAAAGTGAGAAAAATCACTCAAACAAAGTTAATTTGAGGGTCAAATTGGGGCATTACAAGGTAATATGAGATGTACTCACAGTAACGTCAATTTTGGCGTGTCTACAGTTACCAGAGTCCTTGAGGTCCAGTACAGTCTCTTGCTGGCATAGGTGTTGCGATGTTTGTCGCGGTGTTTTCCATGTGTGGTCTTGTACGTGCTTGGTTGGCACTGTACGAGATGGTTTTGCTCTCGTCTGAGTGTGACGAGGTGCTTTGTTCGGCTTTGAAATTGGTCTCGATCGTGTTGCACTTGGCAGTGTTTATCGGCTGGTATGAACCTACAGTGCATTGGTTGAGCTGTTTCTGTGTTTCGCTCAGGTGGCTTATGACTTTTAGCGTTGGTGTGATGGCCATGCACGTTCTTACATTGCTTTGGTTGTCCCGGCTTGAGTCTGTTCAGCTCCTGATGTGTTTTGCTTCTGTTGAAATACTCGATTAGATTCCGTGTTAGAGAAGTTGCTCAGGCGAGCCTAAGTTTTTCCCTTCCTGGTGAGCTTTTGTGGTTGAGCTTCTTGCTTCTCGTCCCTTCTAGTGGAATCTTTTCGAATGTTGCCTTGGTGTTGCTGTCTTAGTGATGCCTTTGTCATGTGTCTGCTTAAGTGTAGACAACATTGTTTTGAGCCTGATATGCGCTCTGCTTTACGGTTGCTTGGCTTTGGACTCCATGATGCTGTTAAGAGCTGTTGGGTACCGTGTTTGTCGTGCCGTGTCCAGTGGCCGATGTATTGTGAAGGCTTATTTGTTGTGTCAGGACGTGAAGGTAAGCTGAGATTGCTGCTTTCTGCATGCTTTGCGCTGAAGCTGGTGCTCTTCCTTTGTTGCACTTAGGCTCTTTGTGATCGGTTGTTCGCGTGATCGGTGCTCGTGGCGTGTTAATTGCGATCTTGGTTGATTGCGATGGCGCCGGGTGTGTGCTGAGGTGCGATTACCGATGTTGTTCTGTTGCCTGTGCGCGTTGTTGAGAGTACAGCTGAAGTGTGTGGGTTGGTTACCCATTTGTCGAGGGGTTTTGTTCCTTCTCGATGTGGCTTCATCTTGGCTTCCTGCGCCTTGACTTTGCCCGTTGCCGTGCCGTTGTTTGTGGTTTTCTTGTGTTGGCATCGGCATTGTGTGAGTGTTGGGGAATTTGTCGGCATTCCTTGCTGATTGAGTACCCTTTTGCTCTGCATTTCTTTCTTGGGTGTTGTGCTCTCGAGGCGTGTTCGTAGTCCTTGAGTTGCGTTCCCCGAGATTGTTATCGTTTCTCGTTGTTGTGGGTCTTTTTCTTGGTGAGCAGTCTGATGCGTGACCCGTTCCTTGTGGTCGTGTGTTCAGCTGTTTCTGTGCCTTGATGTGACCCTGCTTGCAGATGTGTTCCTTGGCCCTGTGTGTTGTGCGGAGCCGGAATCCTGCAGGTGCTGCCGTTGTGTTGTTTTTGTAAGCGCTGTTTCTTTATGATTTTGTGTTCTTGCCTTGGACCATTGTCTTGTCAGTTGGCTTTGCTGTGCTCCCTTTCCTCCGGTGGAGTTAGCTTGCGACTCGATCAGATGTGATAGCTGGCTGAGTGCTGACTTGATTGTGTTTGTGGTCCAGTGTTGTTGTTGTCGTTGGCATTCTGTGTGCTAGGTGTTCCTTGTTGCCTTTAGCACTGGAGCCGATGATGTTGTGAGCTGTCAGCTGTGAGGACTGTGTCTCCTGGTAAAAGCTGCCGCTTGCTGTGCTGTTGTCGTGTTTCTCGGTGTTGGTTATTTGTTGTTGTGGCAGTCGTGTCTCCGTTCCTGGTGAGACGTAAACGACGTTGCCTTTACTTCGGAGGTGTCAGATGTGTTCACTTTGGTGTCATGCTCGTGCTGTGGACTTGCTGTCTTGGAAGCTAGAGCGTGTACCTATAATTGTGGTCTGACGGTGTTCCTCTGAGCTGTGTTTTTCGATATTTGTGTCGTTTTATCGTGATTGTGCGGTTGGGTTGTTCTTCCCTGCTTCTCCTTTGTTAGTCCTTAATTTCGAGGGCGAAATTTCTTAAAGGAGGGGAGGATGTAATACCCTGGATCCTTGGTGGATCTTTGCTGGATCCTTTGCAGGTCTTGTTGGATCTTTACTGGATCTTTTGGATCTATTTCGGATTGGTTTCGTTGAGTTTCGGTCTGCTTTTGTGGCTTCCGAGTTGAGTTTGACGAGCCGTGTGGGTTTTTCTCTCGTACTAGTTACGGAACCCTACGGTGAGTTTGTTTGTCAATTCTCGAACTCGTGGATGCTACAGCGACGATGTACTCTTCGAGCCGGTCGTTTCGGCTATTTTTACGTATTTTTCTGAATTTGTGCATTTTCGACGCATTTTCGGAATTTTTGAAAATTAGGAAAATTTCCTAATTTCTTTCTTTTTATTTCCTTTTTCCTCTCTCTCTCTCTCCTCACTCTCGCGATCTCTTCCCCTCTCTCCCGTTCTCTCTCGTTCTCTCCCCCTTTCGGCTCCGGCTGCAGACGGAGGCGCTCGTGGGTGAGGTGGCGACGAGGTGGAGCTGTCGAGGTGCGCGATGGGGCGAGGATCGGATCGATTCTGGCGCGATCCCGAACGGTGGATTCAAAGCCGGTGAAATCGGTTCGCGAGTGGATTTCGGCGTGGTTTAGTCCCTTCGGGGCACGATTTCTTCGGTGGAGGTAGGGTGACTGATCCTTACTTCGTCCTCTTCGTTTTCCCTGCCATTGCACGGCATTCGGCAAGGAAACGATCGAGTTTGGGCTTGTTTTGCCTAAACCGTGATTTTCGTGGTTTTTAGGGTCGGCCGGTAAACGGCGACCATTTGCGGCGTAGTTAGTATCTAACTGACCGCTGGGATGTCAGGATCCCATCCACGTTGATTTCGTGTGGTTTGGTGTTCATTCGAGGCCGGTAGAAGCCCGGGAACCTCGGTGACCCACTTTGGGTGGATTTGATGAAATCGCCCGGATCTAGAGTTTTTGAGCTTACATGCGGGGTTTTTAGTCCCCTGATGTTGTGATTTGGTGTTTAGGTTTGTTTCCCCTGCATTTCGGCGCGAATGGGGCGTGGAACGGGCCGATTTGGCCGTTCCTCTGTTTTCCCGCCGTGAACGATGTAACGGTCATTCCAGTGGCCGCCACTTGTATGTAATGGCCCTACGACTGACCGCTACTTCGTCTGAGGTTTTTGAGCTTTCTGGCTTCTGGGTGAGTGACGGCCCTAGGGTGGCGCGTCGCTTCCTTGTAACGCGCCTAGGTCTACGCGTTACTTCGCTTGTCGTGCTTTGTGTTGGGGTTGAGTCGGTTGGTCTAACGCGCTTGACCCAGCGCGTTAGATGAATGTGACGCGCCTGGTCCTGGCCGTTACTTGCTGTTTGACCGACGTTGACCATTAGAGGGGGTGCCTCTGACGGTGGTGCCCCTATCCGTTATTTTGAGTGTGACGCGCCTGCCCCCGGCCGTTACATTCTGTTTGACCGAGCTTGGGTGGCTGTGCCCGTTGGATGTAACGGTTGTGCCCCCATGCGTCGTTGTGGTACAACGCGCCTGCTCCTGGCCGTTGTTTGTTGTTTTGTGCCGGGTTGAGGGTGGCTGTGCACGTTGTGAATAACGCGCCTGCCCTTGTGCGTCGTTTGGCTCTGACGCGTTTCCCTTGCCGCGTTGTTTGCTTGTAACGCGCCTGGCGTTGTGCGTTACTTGGCTTTGGTTGTAGGTGTGTTGGCTCTGACGCGCCTGGTCTGGTGCGTCGGGTGGCTATAACGTGCTTGCTCTCGTGCGTTATTTCGTTGTGACGCGTCTCGTTTAACGCGTTACATGTCTCGTGTGTTTGTGTTTTAGAGTGGTTAGGGTGGTGTGTAGTGACGGCCTATCGTCCGACCGTCACTTGGTGTGTAACGGCTGTGGTCTAGACCGTCACATGCTTGTAGCGGTCTAGGGGTGGTGCGTTACATCCCTTGTGCTCCGATTTCCGTGATTTCGGTTTCGGCTTGTCTTGGCTTGTCCTTGTGGTCTGCCCGTTGTCCCATGGATGTCTCCCGACATCCTATGAGGGCTAAGACTACGTTGTAAGGTGTCCAGGAGTCTTCTTGCTTGAGGTAGGATTTCCTATCCTACTTTTGCTTGTGTTTGGTCTGGTTCCGGTCAACCCGGGGTGACCCAGGGGTTGACAGGCGACCTTGTGTGTGGGTGTCTTGGCGGTTCCGTCCAGCCCGAGACACTGGGTCTGGATGCCTCGAGGTGTTGCCTTACCTCGGTTTGCGTGTCCAGGTGTGCTGAGGGTTCTTGGTGTTTCCCTCGGGTCTCCGTGTGTCATTTTTTGCGGAGCGTTATTTTGCTGGCTTAGGATTAGACCGATTGGCGGCTTGTCTCGCTACTTGTGACGATCTTGCCTTTGAGTCGTTCGACTCAGGGATCGTTACGTTGTAGGTCTAGTTGCCTGATCCTGAGTCTGTTGGCAGTTGTTCGACTGCCTGGGCGCTTTGCTGTGCACGAGACAAGGCTTTTCTTAGATAATCTGTGCTTTAGCACCTGTGTTTCGGAGTCTGTGCCTTGTGAGCCTCCACTAGTTGTAGCCCTAGGCTTTTTGGTCGACCCACCGGGAGTGGTGGAGGGGTTTTTCCTGTTGCGTTTGGTACGTACGGTTCTTAAGCTAGTTCCGTGGGCCCCGGCCAACGGTAGCGTCCTACTGAGGGGAATACTAGCTAGAGGCCTGACCTAGGTAGAGGTCGGTGTGTGCACACGTGGTCAGGGACTGGAGACTTGCGCCGACGGCCGTGGCCCTGACTAGTCACTCGCAGTTGGTGCTGTAGTCTTGTGCTGTGGTACCATGTTTCCTTGGACCTGGTTCTTGGTGTGCCTTGTCCTTGAGAGACTTGACACTTGTGGCTCAGTGTAAGACGTCAGTGGACGCATCTGGCTGTTCTCTAGTGGGAGGGTGCTCCTGTCACTTGGTGCGGTGACTCTCGTGTTTTCTTGCGCGTTGTGACCTTTGCGAGTTGCCCTCTTGTGGCCGTACTCGAGGTCAGTGTTCTGTCGTTTGCACGACGTTCTTGTCATGCGTGGGGCTGCGTGCACGACGTCTCCTGTCGTGTTTTGTCTGTGTTTTCGGCGTGGCGTCTGCCTTCGCCTTTCTTTTGGCTGGCGGATTGGGTTACCCTACTGCGCGAGTTTGGGGTCGACCGTCTGTTGCCGTTTGGAGTAGCTTAGGGTGCCGAGTTATTCTCGGTGGCCGTGTTCCGTGTTTTACGGCCTCGCTCTTCTTTGTTGTTGAGCTCCCCTTGCTCTTAGCCTGTTCCCTACTCCTGCTGTACCCTGTCTGTTTACAGCTTTGTAGTGTAGCTTTTTTCCTGCTTTGCTGCACTCGTTGTTTCTGTTGCTTCCATTGCACTGTGCAGTTTTTCAGTGGGGATCCGCGTGACCCCTACTGAGTTTCTGTTGAGACTCACCCCTGCTTTTCAGGTGGGTTTTGCCGTCCGCCTCTGCTGCTCGTGGAGGTGCGCGTTTGCTGTAGCTGCCAGCTGTACCTGCGTCGGGCTTCCCCCGACCCCAGTGTACGTTTCTTTTTGTCAGACTGTACTTGTTGTCTTTCCTTCGGACTGGACTCTGGTGTATAACTGAAATTATTAATGAAAAAGTATCTTTATTTCTGCTACTTTAGCAATCCAATCTAATGAAATTTAATTGCTTACTGTTATATCTGCTGGCTTCAATGTATTCCACACACTCCTTTTTCCCTTCGGCGCTTTCCCGCGCTTGGAAAGCCTCGCGGGTCCCATGTGGTATCATGTGTATTCGGTATTTATACCGGGTGCACCGGGTATCCGGAATCCGGGTCGCTACAGTCAGAGGGTTATCCGCTGAGATAACTCTGAGGGCTCCTTCTGACTCTTCCCGGTGGTTGCAGTTCCCTCTCCGGCGAAGCTCGTGATCTCGTTCTACAAATCTTTGGGGGTGTAGATCGTGAAGTGGGTGACTGTTTCCCGACAACTATAGAAGTAAAAAGTGTAGAGGTGGAAAACTAGTTCCTAACACTCGTACCACACTTTTCTATTTATTTTTCGGGGAAGACCGCCTGGCACTCGTGGAAGTCTGCAAACACCAGAAAGAAAGGCGTTAGAAGGGGCCCTGGACGTTACCCCGGGGGGCAACCCTCCGATGCTTAAGTCAGCACTGAGTCATAAAGAGAATGAAGAGGAGTAGGGGAGAAAGAGGGGGAAGGAGGTCGTCTGTGTAGGCCGGGGAAAGCTGTTGGCCTTCCTGAGGAATGCTCGCCGTTGTCAGTGACCACTCAACGAGTGCTCGCTAGGCCGTAAGAGTGCTCAGAAGGGATCCTCCCTCCGCAGGTGGGCAGTCGGGACCTCTCTAGTAGTAGCAGGACGTGTAGTTCTCTCTAGCATGTTTCTCCTTGATCTCTCCGTGTGTTTCTTGGTGGAGTTCATTATGTTCTGTGTCTTCCGTCGAAGTCCCTTTTATAGGGGGTTGTCCTGGAGGGGGGAGCCCATCCCTTAGTAGGGAAGGTTGCCAGTCGTGGAGTAACGTTCCCCGCGATCATAGGGGGAGTTTCCCGTTGAGGGACTGTTATCTCGGAGTCGGTCGATTCCCTAGCGAGTCTTACGACGCCCGTAAGGCATACTCGCCCTTAGTGGGATCGAGGTCAGCGTCGTGAGGAGTAACGGTCGGTCGTCGGAGAGTCCTCCGGCGGTCATTGCGTCTGGGTCAAGGCCTTTCGCACTGGCGAATCCAAGGACCGTTTGTCATGGGCTGTCCGTTGTGGATAGTGACTGTCGAGGCCCGTTAGACACGTCGTGGACCGCGAGTCAAATTGGATTCGACGTAAATGAGCCCTATATAGGCCGAGCCGATTTTACCCTCCTCAAAAATAATTAATAAATTTGCCACGTATAAAGAACGCTTATAGGCTCTCACCCTCTCGTGCAATCACAAAAGATAAAATTCGAATCAAGATTAGCTAATCTTGTCCATGATTGAGACCATGGTGACCCTGGCGTTCATGGGAAACAGTTTAACACATCTGGTTCTCAATTTCTAAAACAATCTGCTTGCTTATGACAGCAGGACAACCAACGGTACCCCGCGATGCCGTCAACATTCTGTGTCAACGTAAAACAGCATCCATTTTTCTTTGTCCTTCTATTAAAAAGAGAAGTGTAATGCTCACCATCAATATAATTAATGTAATTTTTAATAAATTTTTAAAAATATATATGAAGATCACTTAAAATTTTTAAAAAACATTAAATCTTACATTAATTACATCCTCGAGTAATGAGTGTACTTACTGTAGTGAGTGCTCAAAAGAGAAAGAGAAACAACTGGTCAAATTATTATTCTGCTGACCGAAGCACTCCTAACCTCCTTCTTAGTCTTCGATGATTAAAGCTAATTACCACTCAAGAAACCCGAGGATGGCTCTTCGTGGTGGGGTTAACTTCTTCAGACGCTGCCAAGTTTTGCTTAATTTGTTTGGAAGGCAGCAAACGCAGTAAAAGCCATCGAACCCCGCCCCCCCCCCCACCTCCTCATGGGAAACGGGAAGGGTTGGGTTAGCTGATGAAATCGTAATAAGATAACAATTTAACTACTAGAAGTTTGTGAGACACGGCAATTAAAAACTAGACCGTGCAATCTTGTTCTTGGCGACGAAGGCCGGCTATTGGACCCCAAGGAATAAGATGACGTCGGGAAAAGGGGATTTGGTTGCCAAATCCGGTACAAGTAACAAGGAGGGTTGGTTTTAAGAAAACGATAGTTCAGGCAGGCTTTTGCGACGGCTGCCTCCCACATAACAAATCCTTCCGGGGTGCTCAATGTTGGGCACCCTCCAACATTGCCTACGTCTCACCGTGCAGGCCCTGGATTTTTCTGTTCCCACTTGTCCTTGGGGATGACGTCATGAGATTCCTCCCCTCCCCCTCCCATCCGGACACGTTCCACGTAATCTATCTCCCTTTGCACCAATCAGCCCCGAAACAATGTGCTTTCAGAGAGACTTTATCTAGTCTCAGAGCACAAATGGGAAAGAGGAAAATCCGGGCATTTATCGATGCGAGCTCGTGTTTTCTGTCCGGTCATTCTCTCAAAACGGTGTGAGGTTGGTCTTCTTTTACACCCCCTCCTTTTTTTTAGGATAATTGTTTTTTTCCCATGTGTAGTACTGTCAACTTTAACCAAATGGTGTCAAGAAATGTGTGATTTTATGAGTTCAATTAAAGCCCCCCACTTGGAAAAAAATAAGGGTTTGGAATCAAATCTTTTGAAGAGGAGGATTTCGATTTACGTCGAGATTTGACATAGATCCATTCAAATTCAAACCCTTCTCGCATCAAGGTCTCATTTGATTGAGATTATTAAAAGATTCTAATGATTAAATTTTTTTGTATAATTTTATCCTAACTAATATTTAAAGTTGTCTCGACTTTTGTGTTGAATAAATTTTTTTAAAACGAAGAGAGAAGACAGAAAAAGAGAGATATTAATTAAATAATCTTAAAAAATTCCTCTCATAAAATTTCAGGGTGAATTTCAAAGTCCAAAATCTATGACACTATGATATTTGTCTAATGCAAGAATTTTTTAAAAAAATCTACCTTAACATGTTAAAAATCGGAGTACCTATAGAGATGAACAAATAACAGAGGAGGAAGAAAAAAGAGAGAATAAAAGATCAAGTCATAAGAATATCAAGATTTACGTGATTCGGAGTAGATGTGACTTCCTACATCCACGGTCGTAGCAGAGTTTTCACTATGATAAAATACACCCAGATACAATACAAAGAGAGAGTTCGCATCCCTTATATACAAGGAGATTAGGGCGCCCAACAGTCAGGAAAAAAAAGATAATAATGCCCCTGCTAGAATTTCGCGACTTGACCGCGCAGGTCATTCCGCGTGTGAGGACCCACGATGACGAGTTCCGACTCCACACTCTAACATAACAATCCCAACCAAAAAGTCCCTAAGCATCGATCAGAGACAGAGAAATCTCTAGATTATCCAAGAGGTATACCGGGGTTAAGTTGGATTGAGAGAGTTAATTAATCCGGATCAACTCAAGGATAAACTTAGGTTAACCCCATCCACAATGACCCCCTCCGCGGTACCATTTCAAAAATATACTTGAATTCGAGTAAAATTACTTCATGTTGTCGCATAAGTGCAACGAGGATGGATATTTGAATTTGAACAAAACATACTTGAGATTCTCCCGACGATTGTGCTAAACGCCGTGAATACAATCGAATAAAAAATAAATTAGTGCCATCAGATGTATACGTAAAGAAACCGCGATAACGTGGGCAGAAGAACCACCGGAAATTTTAAGGATACATTTGGGACGACAATCATAGCACCATACTTTTTATATCCGGTTTTTAGTAAGAATAAGAATGCGAGCGAGCATGATCTCTTCGTGCAAGTTTCCATTTTAAGTTTACATGGCTAGAGAACGGAACTACACAAGTTGGTTCATTTCTTTCTCGGATCCCACAAAAGTAGCCGGTGCCTTTTCTGCACTTGGCAAGGTCTGATTCACAGATAAAGGCATAGTGTCGAGGGCAGCACGGGGCATGGTTTGCTTACTCGGTTTGAGTCGGGGTGACTCGGGCTAATCTATTCGGATCTACGAAGATCTGAGACATGATCTGGTCAACTCGAACTGACTCACGTCTCCCTTACTCTCTACCCTTCTATGCGACTTTTTAGGCGTGCGCCGGCGAAGATCCAACGATGGCAGCGAGGATCCGGCGGTGGTAGACGAGATCCGACGGTGGCGACAACGATCCAGTCAAAAGAGATGTTGTCAGTCGCGACGGAGGAATCCCGGGGATGAGGCGGGGGTGCCAGGGTGGGAGAAGAAACTGCCGTCAGGTTGGGAGGGCGTCAGGATGGGGGAAGAAAGGTCTACTCGGTGGGGTGAGAGACGAACGAGTCGGCCTGAGTCTCATGCGATTCGAGCATACCGTATTCAATCAGAGCGATTCGATCCGATACGGATCACCGAGTAAATAAACCTTGACATGAGATTCATTAGAAGGTCATCGGACATGGAGGGAGAGGCCCGAGTGGGGGAACATAGAACATAGATTGTAATAGCGGATCGTTTAGAGTAATGCTCCGTGAAACACCACCGTTGCACAACGGCCACCTCAACCTGCACCATTTTATCCGAGTGGCACAATAATACTTGACATGATCAATTTCTCATATAAAGGGACATCCCGCAATAGGTGCGTTAAATATGCGAGACATTTGACGAGAAAAATATAAAACACTCGGTCGGAACATATCGTAAATGAAATGTTTTACATAAATGAAGTCTTATGTTACATAAATAAAATATTTGTTATAAAAATAAAATTCAATAAAATAATTTATTTTTATATTTTTTTCAAAGAACATCTCACATTTTTCTCACACAGAGTCTCGCGTATTTAATGCGCCTATCCCGTCCTTTTCTCTACTAAACTCGTCATGTCACGTCTTGTTCAGCCAATGGGAGGGAGTGTTGCACTTGACGGTGGCCTTCGTGCAAATTGCATTCGATGGTCCGTGCATTTTATAGTTCTCTGGTATCTTCAATCTTGGCGGAAACAAGAAGTGTCGATCTCACCGCTTTTTGTTTTCGTAAAAGTAGATTTTCTTTTGGAGTAAGGAATTCTGATATCACAAGGTCCATATACAGGTAAACAATCATCTAGTCGAATTGCCTAACATGATCTCCTGATATATATATATATATGTGTGTGTGTGTGCGCGCGCGCGCGCGCGTGTGTGATCTCCAAAGTATTGGGGCACAAAATTTCTACAACTAGACTTTAACTTTTATTAGATTTTGCATGATAGGATGAGGCAATTATTCAATAAAACATACAATTTAATTGTGATATTTAAAAAAAGATTATTTATATATATGTGTGTGTGTGTGTGTGTGTGTGTGTGTGTGTGTGTGTGATCTCCAAAGTAGTTGGGCACAAAATTTCTACAACTAGACTTTAACTTTTATTAGATTTTGCATGATAGGATGAGGCAATTATTCAATAAAACATACAATTTAATTGTGATATTTAAAAAAAGATTATTTATAGATATATATATATATATATATGTGTGTGTGTGTGTGTGTGTGTGTGTGTGTGTGTGTGTGATCTTCAAAGTACTTGGGCACAAAATTTCTACAACTAGACTTTAACTTTTATTAGATTTTGCATGATAGGATGAGGCAATTATTCAATAAAACATACAATTTAATTGTGATATTTAAAAAAAGATTATTTATATGTGTGTGTGTGTGTGTGTGTGTGTGTGTGTGTGTGTGTGTGTGTGTGTGATCTCCAAAGTACTTGGGCACAAAATTTCTACAACTAGACTTTAACTTTTATTAGATTTTGCATGATAGGATGAGGCAATTATTCAATAAAACATACAATTTAATTGTGATATTTAAAAAAGATTATTAAGTCTGCTGATGGAAAAATTCTAGCGTTGCTATTGTGCAAGATGTGTGTTGAATAGATACTTATAGTTGTTACTCACAATGGGGAATTGGAAAGAGATTGCAAGGTGAGCTCGTTGGACCATTTGGTTTGACCTTGGCCCAATGGACTTCAGATCTTGCTGGGTAAATGGGTTGAATCTATTAGATCCGAATCTCAACTCAGCGGCCCGAATCCAGTTTTAACATTGTTTGAATCCGGACATATTCTTTTCCGGAAACGAACTAATTTCAGGTCCACATCTGTGGCCGCAGGTTGCAGAGGGTGTAAGTGCCCACCCTTTCTAACGTTTAGCAGACCCATAAAGGCTATCCGGCATGTTTAAACTAAGATATGTAATATCGGTCCGATACGATCTGTATTTATCGGATCGTACGAGTCGTACATCGGTACGGTCAGTGCGTGATACGTAATCGATACAATACTTATATTTATTTTAATATTATATGTTCTATTTTATATTTAATAAGTTTTGATAGATAATTTAGTTGGAGACGTGTCTTTATCTTTGTTCACCTGAGTTTGAATCATAACATTTGCATGTTTTTTCTAAATTTTTACTTTTTTTTAAAGAAAGGGTCAAAATAAAGATCGGTTACGAGATTTAAACTCTAGATCTCACGTGAACACTACCCGTCCCTAACCAACTAATCTATAAATTATTTTAACACATAATTTATTACAATAAATATTTATGATGTAGTTAACATATTACAGTATAATACATTACGATTTCATATCATACCATACCATTAAAATAGCGGTACGGTCAATACGATCGGATTATCAAACCCTCGTTTAAACCTGATTTTTGACGTGTTGTCAAGCACCACTGGGTTTCTTGGTCACAAATAACTGAGCCAATTGAGGAGGGTGGCCAGGGAATTAGGAATTTGAGACATGTTCAGGTTGCGATGGTGGCAAAACAGATTTGGGGGATTCTTCAAGGTTCCTCACTGTGATCCAAATATGTGACATCCAAATATCTTAAGGGACACCTTAGCACCATTGTTAAATCATTCCCAGCTGGAGTGCGTAGAGAAGTCTTTTATGGGGCAAGGAGGATTGTCCTGTCTAACACTCGTTGGGTCCCCATGGATGAACCATTGATTTTCTCAAGGATAACTGGTGTGGCACCCCTCTTGCCTCTCATGTGAATTATCCAAGGGTAACTCTTAGGGACGCCATCTCAAACATGGCTCATCCTGCATGGTCTCTCATTCCTGGACATATAGTACCCACTGTCAGCTCAATACAGCTTCAGAACAGGTCTGATCGGTGTGTATGGGCGGCCAATTCTGATGGTAAATTCTCTCTCAAATCTGCATACAATTTCATCCGAGTGCAAGGGACGCAACACAATTCTCTAAAGAAAATCTGGGGAAGACACATCCCTCCGCATGCTTCTATCTTTTGCTGGCGCATCCTTAATCTAGTTGTCCCAGTAGACTGTCTCATCAAAAAGTACGGGGTTTGCATTCCTTCTAAGTGTGTATGCTGCATTAATAATAATCAAGAGGAAAGTATCAATCATCTCTTTTTGAATAGCCAAATTGCTTGGCCGCTGTGGAATTTCTTCAGGCCACTCTTTGACTTACGGTGCAGGGCTACGGAGTCCATCACTATAAAATGATGGGATATTATTCGCTTTGCTGACATGCAGAATCCTATTGGGTATGCTGCCGTCCTTATTATGGTATTCACCTTGTGGGAGATCGGGAAGGCGCGATGCAAAAGTAAATATGACGGCAGAAGGTCTTCTCATGGTCTGATTCAACAACATATTATGGGGCAGGTGTATTATGCTATTCAGCAAACCAATTTCAAAAAGACTCCATGCAAGGCTGATATGCATATTTTGGCGCAGTACCAGTTAAGCTATAAATGTCTAACTAAGGTTCCCAAAATAATCAGGTGGACTAGTCCACCTCATGGCTATGCCCTCAACGTGGATGGGACTTCGAAAGAAAATCTTGGGGTATCCGGCGGTGGAGGCTGTTTGAGGAGCAGTCGAGGTGATTTCATATATTGTTTTTCTTACTTCTACGGAGTGGGCACGAAGTTGGTGGCTGAAGCACGCGCACTGCTTGATGGTTTTCGGATGGCGATGAAGAGTGGGCTCCCAATTGCTGTAACATATTCTGACTCCAAGTCCCTCATCTCACTCATCCAATCTAGAGATTCTCCTCCTTGGACGATATGCAAATGGTGGGAAGAGATCATCTCTGTCCTAGACAATACCAAATGGAGATTACAACATATCTACAGGGAAGGTAACTCTCTAGCGGACGCTCTTGCCTCCATTGCTTGTATCAATCGCAACAATTTGGACTTTACGAGCTAGAATGATCTCCCTCGCCAGGCTCGCGGATGTGCCACGTTAGACGCTTTTGGTTTACCTGGTTGGCGAATATAGCCTTTTCATTCGGTTGGAGTTTTATCCACTTTTTCAGTTTCTTTCGGGGGTATGCCCCGATGATTTATGTACATGTTATATTCTTTATCAAAAAAATTTGGGCTAAGATTTTCTTAGTGGAGCGTTGCGCGCTCTCCCAAGATCATTCTTAGTTCTTTTCTTTTAAAAAAATATATTAAACGTAATTTTAAAAGTCTAACCCCCACCATCTCGGTGAGATTTCTAAATATAATGTTATGAAGTTAGTTTCAAATCACCTTTTATTAAAGTTCTTAGTTTTTTAATACGAAAATATAGAGCTTACTCTTGTAAATTGTAACTTTTGATGTTATTTTTTTAATATTTACTTTATTTGGTAGAAAATATTTTACCCTACATTTCTTTACTCCCTTTTGAATCCACTCTAATTTCTAAAAGGGGATAGAAATATAGTTCAAATCGAACTAAATCAAATAAAATCGAATTAATTAGTTTGGTTTGGTTTGGTTTCAAAATAATTCGGTTTAGTTTGGTTCGTGTTGAACTCTTAATTCGGTTCGATTTGGTTTGAGAAAATTTCTCTTCAAATCAAACTAAACCAAACCGTGCTCACCCCTAGTGGTTGTAGACACGACATTTTAGCATTATACTGAGCAGATCCCGTATTACACTAAGACGCCCCAAAGCAGCTCGCACGTTTAAGTTAGTTGAGTAATCTCTAATTTAATCTAATAATCTGTGGCTTCTTGAATAGTAATTCTTGCTAATGGGCTTATGACCATTCCTACACAAAACAAAAAATGTGTGTTAATGGGCTTGGTCCATCTTTTTAATCCTAAAAAGGGGGAAGGTTCATCATGTGGGCTTGGCCCATTCCTATTCAAAAAATATACCAAAAGAAAACATTTGTGCTAATGGGTTTGGCCCATTCCTATTCAAAAAATAAAAAAAATATATATAAATGTGTGCTAATGGGCTTGGCCCACTTTTATTCTAAAAAATAAATAAAATTGAATGGACATGGCCCCATCTTTTATTTCATAATTTATTTCCTCACTCCCCTCCCGAGTCTCTAGGATCTTGCCCCCCCTCTCTTTAACACTCTCTCTCTCTCCCCTTCTCACCTCCTCCGTAACCCACCACCCCATCGAATCCCCTGACAATACACACACCCCCCCCCCTCCTTTTGCATGAACCCACGGCAGCCACCTCCACTCTTCACCCTCTGCCCATACCCACTTTCGTTGAGTTCCCTGGGTGGTCAAGTGCACTAGGGAAGCTGTTCTGCTGTGCTGCGTGCCTGGTTCATCCTCGCCTTGCCGAAGAAGCTCATCCAAAGCCCATCATCCATCTCTGAATAAGTTTTCTCCCCCCCCCCCCCTTGTTGTCTGGTTTTCATTCAGTTAGTTATATATGCATGCATTACTTGTCGTTCATATAGTGTCTCTCTTCCTGAGAGACCCCTCTTTGTTCATTCATCATATCATATGCCTACCTTTTCATGTCTAAAAGGGGTTTTTTAAATACTACCAACCAGGTTAGTGTTCTCTTATGCTATTCTCAATATCAGCTTCTAAAGAATTGATGCTACACCACCGTCGTCCTTATCTCGTTGTTGTTTCTCTTCATTTGTTTTCCGTGCAGGGTTAACCAGTCGGGGATCCCGCTTCTTCCGTCGACCAAAAGAGTAGGAGGTCGTCCCTCCTTTTGAGGTACCCGGCTATTGTCTCTCTCATCTATCCTAGTTCTTTCCTTCATCATTATTATTTGTTGTTAGATTTCCATCCTCATCCTCCTTTACGTTTCGTTTAACAACAAGTCTGTCTCCTCTCCCTTATTAGCATTATATATCGTTAAACCTCCATCTCCGTTTTTCTCTGTCTTATCTAAAATAAAATTTCATCCTGTCTATATTTTCTTAGCATTCTTTTCCTATATCGTACTACCTTATTCTACCATCTATCACCCGATTTCTCTCTTTGCTCTCCCATCTTTCTCTTAAAAAGGATATAAGAACATAAAAATAATAAAAGCCACAAAACCCCAAAAAAATATACAATAACAAAAAATAAAACAAAACAAAAGAATAATAAAATCAGGGTAACCGAGTAAGGCCCTCTTCGTCGGCCGGCCGACGGAAGAGGAAGAGAGGACCCGCACTGCTCCCGCTTCGGCGGCGAACGCGATCAGACATTTCCTATGGGGCTCTCAGCCCCTGGCGATCACATCCCCTTCCCCCTTCCTTTCCTGTCAATTTCCCTTTTTGTTTAAATCCTGCGACGGAAGTCATTTCTCGCGAAGGTGTACGTGACGGAAGTCATTCCTCGCGAAGCCTTTTTTATTCTGTCATTTCATTCCTTTAATTCCTGTCTAACCCCTGCGACGGAAGTCATTCCTCGCGAAGGTGTACGTGACGGAAGTCATTCCTCGCGAAGCCTTTTTTTTATTATTCTGTCATTTTTTTTCTTCTGATTTCTGTCTAAACCCTGCGACGGAAGTAATTCCTCGGGAAGGTGTACGTGACGGAAGTCATTCCTCGCGAAGCCTTTTTTTTATTCTGTCATTTTATTCCTTTGGTTTTTGTCTAAACCCTGCGACGGAAGTAATTCCTCGCGAAGGTGTACGTGACGGAAGTAATTCCTCGCGAAACCTTTTTCATTCTGTCATTTTATTTCTTTAAATTTCTGTCTAAACCCTGCGACGGAAGTAATTCCTCGCGAAGGTGCACGTGACGGAAGTAATTCCTCGCGAAGCCTTTTATTATATATATTACAGTAAAAACCCCGCGGAGAGTAATATCTCGCGGTGGTCTTATGTATATATACTCATGTTTATTATCTATATTGCAATAAAAACCCCGTAAGGCCAATGTCTTGCGGTGGTCCTAACACGCACATATATATTCATTAGTGTTGATATTATTGCATCGCTGTTAGAACCCCACAAAGACCAATGTCTTGTGGTGGTATGTCTTGGTTCGTATTGTCTTTGTAATTTTCTGGAGAACGATACACCGCTGCAGTTTCTGAGTCTTCGTGCCTCCCCATTTCTGTTACTTAGATTCTTGGATTTCCTGGTATATGGAAAACTGCTCGTGGAACGGTAAGTCACGCTTACCGGGAAGGGGTTAGTTTACGCGAGAGGGTCTTCCGACCCCTATCTCCGCCACGTACCGGAGTTCGTTTCACATCCTTCTTTCCTTTCTCTCCTTTATGTTCTTTCTCTTCTTGAGTTGACCTCGTCATTTCCATCTCTTAGGACAGACGAGGGTGGACGTCCCTTGCCGTCTCCACCTCTCTGGCAATCACCTTTTCATCACTTTCTTTGCTGTATTGTTTCTTTCTTCACGAGGGTGGACGACACTCTTTTGCCGTATACACCTTTTTAGAGGGAGAAAGAGAGAGACAGAGAGGGAGAGTGGGAGAGCAGGGAGACGGAGAGGGAGAGAGGGAGAGGTCTGCTCGGCAGGACTCGCCGAGGTGGAGGCGGACGACGGCGACGGTAGCGGCCGGCGAGGTTGGAGGCGGTGGCGACAGCGGCGGCAGGTGCGGCGTCGGGCGTGCAGGCGGGCGACGGCGTCGGGGCGGCCGGAGGCGAGGGCGCTGCGGCTGGGGGCCAGAGGCGGCCGGAGCGGCTGCGGCCGCGGGGCTGGAGGCAGGGCCGGAGGCGAAAGCGGGCTGGAGGGCGGCGGTGTCGGGGTCACCGGAGGTGATGGGCGGCCGGGGCTCGGGCGGCAGCGTGCGGGGCGCAGCGCTGGAGCGGCGTCGGAGGCGGGGCCGGAGGCGGCGTCGGAGGCGAGCAGAGGCCCGGGCGGCAGCGTGCGGGGCGCAGCGGAGGCAGCGGTGCAGAGGGCGTCGCGGCGGAGGAAGCACGAAGAAGAGGCCGCAACGGCCTCTTCTTTCAAATGGGGGGGCACGGGCGACGAGGCCCCCCCTGCGAACGTGGGATTTTACTCTCTTTTTTTTTGATTTATAACGTGGGAGAGAGAGAGGTTGAGGGAGATAGAGAGAATAGAGAGAGGAGGGGAGTGAGGGAGAGAGAAAGACCGAGAGAGAGAGAGATCGAGGGGGGAAAGAGAGAGTGTGGGTGAGGGAGAGAACCAGAAAGAGAGTGTGGGTGAGGGAGAGAACCAGAGAAAAACAGAGGGAGGAGTGGGGTGGAGAGAAAGGAGGAGAGAAAGACAGCCGATGAGACCGCCGGAGGTGGAGGTGGCTACAGAGGGAGAGAAGGGAGATGAGGGAGCTAGAGAGAGAAGGAGGGAGTGAGAGGGCGGTCGACGTACATGTGGGGATGATGGCAGTGGGGGTGGCTGGAGGCGAAACTTAGCAGGGAATGGGAAGAAAAAAGGAGGGAGGGGAGACGGTGGAGGTGGTTTGTGTGGTGGCTGTTAGCAGGGTGAAGATGGCGAGGTGGAGGGATGCTCCGGCGTGGGCGACGGGGATGGACGGTGGTGTCGGGTGCAGTGAGCTTGAGGGAGAGAGGGCGATGGTGGAGGGTGGCTGCGGCTGTGGAGATGGAGACGGTGGCCGGTGTAGAGAGGGAGAGAGGAAGTTGCAGGTGGGAGTCGGTTGAGAAAGTGGGTATGGGCAGAGGGTAAAGAGTGGAGGTGGCTGCCGTGGGTTCATGCAAAAGGAGGGGGGGGTGTGTATTGTCAGGGGATTCGATGGGGTGGTGGGTTACGGAGGAGGTGAGAAGGGGAGAGAGAGAGTGTGTTAAAGAGAGGGGGGGCAAGATCCTAGAGACCCGGGAGGGGAGTGAGGAAATAAATTATGAAATAAAAGATGGGGCCATGTCCATTCAATTTTATTTATTTTTTAGAATAAAAGTGGGCCAAGCCCATTAGCACACATTTATATATATATTTTTTTATTTTTTGAATAGGAATGGGCCAAACCCATTAGCACAAATGTTTTCTTTTGGTATATTTTTTGAATAGGAATGGGCCAAGCCCACATGATGAACCTTCCCCCTTTTTAGGATTAAAAAGATGGACCAAGCCCATTAACACACATTTTTTGTTTTGTGTAGGAATGGTCATAAGCCCATTAACAAGAATTACTATTCAAGAAGCCACAGATTATTAGATTAAATTAGAGATTACTCAACTAACTTAAACGTGCGAGCTGCTTTGGGGCGTCTTAGTGTAATACGGGATCTGCTCAGTATAATGCTAAAATGTCGTGTCTACAGTGGTGAGGAGTCGTGGAATCCCGAATCGACAGATGATGCTCCACAAGATAAACTTCTAGGATGCCTCGCCAGTTATCTTGGCAAGTGCTTCTGCCTCCACCTAATTGGTGAAGTAGTTGATGGCGATGATTAGAAACTTTTTTCGGCCCTGAGCCTCCGGGAAAGGGACCAAGGATGTTAACTCCCCAACGAGCGAAGGGTCGGGGCTCCATCAAGGCATGGAGCTGAGTTGCAGGATGATGATGCAGATGCCAGAGCCTTTTACACTGATCGCACTATCGAGCATAGCTGAGGCAGTCTTACTACATGGTCGGCCACTTGTATCCTTGTCGGAGCAGAATTCTAACTAGCACTCGGCCCCAATGTGACTACCACATATTCCCTCGTGGACCTCTCGGACAGTTTGCTCCACTTCAAAAGGGAACAAACACATGAGAAGTGGTTAGAAGAGTGAACGTCGGTAAAGGCGCCCAACAATGAGTGTGAAGTGGGCTACCCGGGTGCTCATACGCCTTGCCTCCAAGCGGTCTTCGGGGAGTTGTTGTCGGCACAGATAGTCTATAATGGATTCCATCCAAGATGGCTCGTGGTCAATTGCATTGACCTGGGGCTCTGGTTCTTCAACGCTCGGTTGCTGGAGCTCCTTGATCAGAACCGATTGGGAACTGATCAACGTTGAAGATGAAGCAAAGCGAGAAAGGGCGTCTGCCCGGGCATTCTCCGACCTTGGAATGTGCATCACTTTGAAGTGCTTGAGACTTGAGGTGACCACCTTGACCTTATGAAGATATCATGTCATGGCAGGTTCTCAGGCCTCGTATTCCCCTTTCACCTTATTACCCTCTAGAAGTGAGTCATTGTATGCTCATAGGTGAAGTGCTCCAAGGTGTGAATGCCAGGGATGAGGGCTTCGTACTCCGCTATGTTGTTTGACGTTGGGAAGTTGAACCGTAGGGCGTACTAGAGCTCAATCCCCTCATGTGAGGAGAGAACCAGACCTACCCCGCTGCCATTGGCGCATGACAATCCATCGACATATAACCCCCTGGTAGGCTCGGTTGAGTGCTCGCCTTCCCCATCGTCGGGGAGAGTGCACTATGTGATTAAGTCAGCCAATGCCTGGGCTTTGATGGCTATCCCGGGATGGAACTATATGTCAAACTCTCTCAACTCAATGGCCCACTTGAGTAATCTTCCTGTCAGGGTTTTGAGGGTTGGTCAGTGGGGACCACTATGTAATGGGCATGTAGATATAGTCACAGCTTTCGAGCGGCTGTCACCATGGCGAGAGTGAACTTCTCCATTTGGGATTATGTGGACGCACTTTTCGTTTAACAATTATTTTGTTCGTTTGTTGGATTATTAAGTGCGTGGGCGTGCCAGTCACCGGGGTGATAATTTATTCGGGCTCCGAAGAGCCCATGGTGCGCTCGATCTGACTTCGTCAGACGATTGTGTGGTTCGTGTCAGGACCGAATCCCGTCGCGCCATGAAGGTCACGACGTCATTTACATCCCCCATACGAGGGAATACCCTTGATTAATTGCCGAAATTAGGGACCCCGCGGCCGAAAAGAATAATACTAGTTGTGCAAGAGAGATAAGGAAGGATCACACTGAGGGCTGTATTCAGACCACAAACCGCCGGTCATGTCGGCCACTCGTGGGCCTTTTCATGTTCGGACATGGGTCCGTGAGGTGAAACACAACGAGAAAACCGGGATGAATCCATTCAAATGTCTGCCGAGCACCCGGCAATTTTTGTGATGACTCGGAGGGCGTCCGGAACGAGGAACAAACCCGGTCTGATTGAGATGTCGGCCCGAGACTAGGTCGGGACCGGACTATGTCGGGATGACTCCCAAGATCCAAGCCCGGCCTGAGAGGGCGGCATTATTGTTCCTTTTGCCCCGGGTCACGGGGAGAGATGGGGGGGCTGCAGCGTGGGCTCTGGCGTCTTTTTATCTGGGGTTTTCTTAGTTATATGTTCTGGAATTTCCAATCTGCTGTTCATTAGTTCTCTATGCGTTTGTTTCGGGTGACTTCTCTCCTTTTATTCATGAGTACTCCCATTGTCATTATTTGTTTATTATTTATATTTATATAATTGTTTATTAGCCCACCCCGCCTCTTTTATTATGATTAACATTATACATTTGGAGTCCTTTTAATTAGCGTAACTTTCAATGATTTATTTGCCATTTGTTAGGGCCATTATTATGTTGCATATGCATATATGTGTAGCGTACCGGCGAAGGGGAACAGGGCATACCGCTGGAGGCCAGGGAGCGTGCCGGCGAAGGGAAACAGGGCGTACCGCTGAGGGCAGGAGGGTGTACCGCTGGAGGCCAAAAGAGCGTGTCGCTGGGGCTCAAAGGGGTGTACCGCTGAGGGCTAAAAGAGCGTACCGCTGGGCAATTGAGGGTGTACCGCTGGGAGCTTATTGAAGTGTACCGCTGAAGGGAGGTGGTTAGAGTGTGTCGCTGAAGGCTGCAACGGTGAAGGCCAGAAAAGGCGTACCGGCGAAGGGGTGAAGTAATGGGAATATGCCAAAAAAAGGGGGGTTGGATGAGCAGGCCATTGGGGAAACGATTAGAATGCACCGCTGGAGGGCCAATCAGGGCACGGTGATGGAGGTCCAGTCAGTCTTCAATTCCTTTTTATCTTAAGGCTTTTCTTTTCTTCTTATTTGATTTGTACATAGTTTTATATAAACTTCTTCCCCTGCTTTGTTCTGTTCGGTCTCCCCGGCACCAGTCGGAAGTTCGAGTCGCCGGGCGGTTGATCAGTTCGGTTCAGTTTTCGTTGTGATGCCGGCAGTGGTTTGATTGGTTGGAAGGTTTTATTAATTATTCTGCTCGTTTGTTGCTTCCTTTTGCCTCTTTTAATTGTTTATTAGTTTCTCACAAAGAAAATTCGGCAGCATCTCCCCTTGACCCAGGGCGTAAGGAAGGTAAAGGGAACGCACCCACATAGAGTGGTGGAACCCGACAACTGGAGGTGGGCCCCCGGGGGAGCAACACCTTTATAGAACCTCGAAAAACGTGAAGGAAGGGGCTCGGAGGCGAGGCCAAGGAGTGGGCTGCTGAGAGGCTGAAGGGTGTGCCGCTAAAGGCCATAAGGTGAGTGTACCGGCCAAGGGCCAATTGGAGTGTGCCGGCCAAGGGGTAACAGAGTGTGAGTGTGCCGCTGAGGGCCAGTGGGGTGTACCGGCCAAGGGGCGACTGGGTGTGCCGGCGAGGGTCAAATAGCATGTGTACCGGCCAAGGGAGCCAAAGGTGTGTCGGCCAGTGGCTAAATGGGAGATGTGCCGCTGAAGGCCAAAGGAGGTGTGCCGGCCAAGGTTAGAGGTGTGTGCCTCTAAGGGCCAAAACTGATGTGCCTGTCAGGGGCCGGAGAGGTGCATCGCTGGAGAGTCAAAGGGGGTTAAGTATGTGGGCTGGGAGATCTGTGGGCCATCCAGGAGCATGGGAGAGGGATTGAAGGCCGGGGGAGAAGCCACTTAGCTGTGGTGTATTGGGAGAGAGGGTGAGGGTCTCCCTCCTTCCTAAACCAGTGGTCATAGCAGAGGGCCACGGAAGGAATCGAAGGGCCTATAAGGCTAAGGATCGTGGGAGGACGGTCATATAGACACGGAGGCCCCAAGAACACCAGAGAAATGGGGAGACGGAGGGAAGAACGGACAACCCGTTGGAAACCGCGAGGACTAGCATAAGCCAACGAAATCAAAGAGAAAACCCAAGAGGAACAACTTTCATTCATGGGAATCGAGAGGGCACGGCCCTATATACATATCATAGCAAAAAGAATGCCAAAGATAATGCCATGGCCGAGAAAGGGAAAAAGGCCCCAGAAAAGAAAGAATACATAAAAGGAAGAGGGGGAACGGAGGGCAGGAGGGAGGTCAGCCGCCCCTAACTCTCTCTCCATTACATCGAACCCTCCCTCCCTTACTCTTGCTCTCTTCCGGTGGTGGTGGTCGTCGAAGGAAGCTCCTGGCAGGGAGGGAGCCTCTTCTTCTTCTTCTCTCTTCTTCTCTTTTCTTCCGCGTGTATGTGTCTATCCGTCTGCCTCTTGTCTTCTCCCTCTCTTCTCTCCTTTTGTTCGAAACGAAGGGGAAGGGTTTTTATACCCCGGACGGCGGGAGTCTTCGTGCAGGGGCGTCGAAGCGGGAAGTGGCCCGTGATCATGAGGTTTGACCTGCCTGTCCTGGCTGTCAGTGGACTAGGCCACGTGGCCCAACGATCGGCTGCCACCTCAGACGGCTCCACTGCGCGCCAAGGATGTGTAGGGCATGGGCCTCACGTCGCCTGTTGAAAGAGCTTCACCGCTGTGCCGTTGAAGGGCTGAACAAGCGTGCCGCTGCGGTGCCAAAAGAGCGTACCGCTGGAGCCCCGGATGGACGTGCCGCTGAACGGCCTGAAGGGCGTGCCGCTGAAGACCCCAAAGGGCCGTGCCGCTGAAGCCCCAAAGGGTCGTGCCGCTGAAGCCTGCTGAGGGCGTGCCGCTGAAGCTACTGAGGCCTGCTGAGGCCCCAAGGGGTGTGCCGGTGAAGACCCCCCCCCCCACGGGGGGTGTGCCGGTGAAGACCCCCCCCCATGGGGGGTGTGCCGTTGAAGGCCCCCCCATGGGGGTGTGCCGGTGAAGACCCCCCCCCCATGGGGGGTGTGCCGGTGAAGACCCCCCCCATGGGGGGTGACCCCCCCATGGGGGGTGTGCCGGTGAAGACCCCCCCATGGGGGTGTGCCGGTGAACCCCCTTGGGGGTGTGCCGGTGAACCCTCATAGGGGTGTGCCGGCGAACCCCCTTGGGGGTGTGCCGGTGAACCCTCATAGGGGTGTGCCGGCGAGGGCCGCGGCAGGGTGTGCCGCTGAAGGGGGCGTGCTGCTGGAGGGTTCTGCCAGGGCGTGCCGCTGAGGCCTCAACTGGGCGTGCCGCTGAAGGGCTAAATGGGCGATTTTGAGCCCATTGTGAGCATGAGTTGTGGCCCATTTGATTTTCTTCGAGGCCCACGGGCTGTGGAGCCTTTTGTGCTTGATTTCTCCGGGGTTTCTTCACTCGGCGCCGTTGTTAATGCTGGGCCGAGCATGACATTTGGATGTGCGATTTTCGGTGTCCACAAATGCCCCCCACCCACGGGTAGCGCAGGCGAAGGATGAGCCGGGCGGTGCCCGTGGGTGTCTTCGTCTCTTCTCCCTTTGTCGATGCCGACGAGGTGTCGAGAGCCGACCTGGTTTGTTTGCTGGTCTCCCTGTTAGTACCGACGTGGCGTCGGGAACTGAAGTAGTATGTTGGTCTCTTAGTCTCTTCAGCAGTGCCGACAGGGTGCCGGGAACTGAAGTAGTATGTTGTCTTTTTGTCTCTTCATCAGCGCCGACGAGGTGTCGGAAGCTGAAGCTTTGTTGGTCTCTTGGTCTCTTCGCCAGTGCCGACAGGATGCCGTGAACTGACATGCTTTGTTGGTCTCTTGGTCTCTTCGCCAGTGCCGACAGGATGCCGGGAATTGACATGCTTTGTTGGTCTCTTGGTCTCTTGGTCTCTTCGTCAGTGCCGACAGGACGTCGGGGACTGACCTGGTTTGTTGTCTCTTGGTCTCTTGGTCTCTTCGTCAGTGCCGACAGGATGCCGGGAACTGACCTGGTTTGTTGTCCCTTGGTCTCTTGGTCTCTTTGTCAGTGCCGACGGGATGCCGGGAACTGACATGCTTTGTGGTCTCTTAGTCTCTTGGTCTCTTCGTCAGTGCCGACAGGATGCCGGGAACTGACCTGGTTTGTTGTCTCTTGGTCTCTTTGTCAGTGCCGACAGGATGCCGGGAACTGACATGCTTTGGCGTCTCTTGGTCTCTTGGTCTCTTCGTCAGTGCCGACAGGATGCAGAGAACTGACATGCTTTGTTGTTCTCTTGTTTTCTTTTCCTTTTTTTTTGAACCACATTACCGATACAAGCGCCCTTTCGGGTTTTCGCCGGTACCGGCCCCCTCTTGCTTTTACCCACGCGCCCTCTCGGGTTTTCACGTGGCGGGGTACCCAATTTTGCCCGTAGCGCCCTTTCGGGTTTCGCCACAGCCGGGCTGTTGCCATTTTTACCCTTGTCCCGATGGAGGGACAAGTCTGGCGGGGTATCTCCATTTTTAACCCCATTTTATTTTATATTTTTTTTTGGAAATTGGGTGATATGCGAGTGCAAGCTAGGGCACGGAGCCTTGCGCCGGAAGGTAAGGTTCACTCGTTGGCAAGAATAGAATGCCAGCGCAACGGGAGAATCTGTGCCGATTCGGACGTAAGGTCCGTAATGGCAATATTGTGCGGAGTGGGTGGCTAGGGCACGGGGCCTTGCACCGGAAAGGGACTTATTCGTTGGCAAGGGGCTAATGCCAACGCAAAGGTAGAGATTCTGCCGATCCGGGCGTAGGGCCCGTGATGGCAATTTTGCATGATGGGAGGTGGCCGAGGCCCGAGGCGACGTGCTAGGGACGGGCTTATTTGTCGGTATGGGAATGGCACCATTGCAGAGGTGGCTGTGTACAGGGGTAAAGTCGTCTTTGCTGGTGCGGATGCGTATCTGCCCGAGATCGTGGGGATGGGACGTTCTCCTGAGACACCTACTATTGCATGACATTGACCCACACATTGATACGTGCGAGTAGATGCGTAAGAGGATACCAGTATGTATGCGCATACATGTGTATGTGTGTATATATATATATATATATATATATATTAATATCATATATATATATATTTCTCTCCTTTTTTTTATTCCCCTTTTTTATCCCTCCCTTTCCTTTCTTCTTCTTTTTTCACCCTTTTTTTTCTTCTTCTCTTTTTTTTTATCTTCTCTCTTCTCCCTTTTTTTCTCTTTTTTTTTTTAATTTCCCCGTCCGCCTTTTCGTGTCCTCTCTCCTTCTCTTTTTTTTTATCTCCCTTCTTTTTTCTTTCTATTTCTTTGCCATATAAAAGGGGCGGGGGCGGTTCATTCGAACCACCCCCGTTCAAATTCCCCCTCCCTCTTCTCTCTCTTCATCGGGCGCCCCCCCTCCCTCTTTCGTCTTCCTTCCCCATCTTCTCCGTCGCCGAGCACCGCGATCGCCGCCGTCGCCGTCATCACCGTGGTGAGGGCCCGCCGTGGAGGCGTTCCCCCTCCGTCTCTCTCTTCCTCTTCCCTTGTCTCCCTTCTCCTCTCCTTTCTCTTTCCTTTCCCCCCCTTTCTCTTTGTTCGGGAACGGCAGAGCTCTCCCCCCTTCTCTCTCTTACTCCCTTCCCCTTCCCTCTCGCTTCTCTTCTCGGCGTGGGAGGGCGTCGGCAAGCGCGGCCGGTGCCGTCGTGGTGAGCGCCGTAGCGCGCCGGGGAGGCTGCTTCAGGGCGTGCCAGCGAGGGCCTCATGCAGTGGCGTGTCGGGGAAGCGACGTTGGAAGCGTACCGGTGAGGAGGCCTTAGGCCGTGTCGAGGAAGCAGGCACCAAGCGTGCCGGTGAGGAGGCCTTAGGCCGTGTTGGTGAGGGCACGGGGAGCGTGCCGGGGAAGGTGTCGCGGAGCGTGTCGGGGAAGGTGTCGCTCAGCGTGCCGGTGAGGGGGCCTTAGGCCGTGTCGGTGAGGGCACGGGGAGCGTGCCGGGGAAGGTGTCGCCCAGCGTGCCGGGGAAGGCAGTTGTGGGCGTGCCGGGGAACAAACCTGGCGAGCGTGCCGGGGAAGGCCGAGAGGTGTATCGGCGAAGCCCTCGGGGGCGTGCCGGTGAGGGCCGCTGCAGGGCGTGCCGGCGAAGGCACTAGCAGGGGCGTGCCGGGGAAGGCACCTGGGGGGTGTGCCGGCGAGGCCACCAGCAGGGGCGTGCCGGGGAAGGCACCTGGGGGCGTGCCGGCGAAGGCACTAGCAGGGGCGTGCCGCCGAGGGGCTTTAGGCGGTATGTGGGGACTTTTAGTTTTAGGGGAGAAGACTCCTTCAACTGGCGGACTTCTGGTGTTGCCTCTCGGGGCCCACCATGCTTTGTTGGGGCCGTCACTCCTTGTGGACGCGCACCCGTGTTTTCCCTTACGCCTCTGGCCTAGGGGAAACTCTGCCGAAATTTCGTCAGAAATTGGCAATATTTTGTTCATTTGACTTGTAGTAAAGTTTCTTTGCAGTCCTTTTGCTTGTGATTTGTTCTGATCTTCTTATTTGCATATCTTTGCAGACACATGGCTGCTCCAAGTGGTTCTCCCGCCCCCGCTGCTGCTGTCGGTGCTGACCTCATTCCGCGGGGTCCAGTGCCGGCAGTCACATGGCTCAATGTGGAGGAGCTAGACCGAGAGCACGCAGAAATAGCCGCTTTGGCAGAGTCATCTGAGTCCGACGGGGAGACCATGGATTTCCAGAGGCTTGCCCGAGTTGACAGTGGCTTCACATTTGACCGGGTCACCGGGGAGTACAGGAAGGACTTCCCGAAGGATAGGCACCTTGTTCGATTCCTGAAGCACCTGCGCTCCCGAGAGGGGCGAGACTTTCGCACTATAAAAGCCGTCGAGCGGGCCATCCTGCATGCCCGGGACAGTCTATTGTACAGCGTCCCCAGGAGCATTCCGATGTATCTGGTGGGAGAAGCCCGGGAATGGAAGCCGGTCCTGGGGATCGAAGGGGTGCTGCCGGCTGAAGATAAATTGGTGCGAGCCCCTCAGTTCACGCCAGCAAGGTGGGACATGTCTGCGGGGAAGGTGCATGGCGAGTCGTCCCGATTTGGTTTATTCCTGGCTCCCCTGAAATGGGGTTATAGGGAGGAGCCGTTCATATTGGACTGTTTGGCCATCAGGTTCAAGTACGAACTATCACTGGGCTGGTTCGGGGAGCTGAAGCTTCAAGACGCCCACAGCTTCCGAGAAGGGGCGGTGGAGTTCACGGAATATGTACTGTTCAACTACGCCCCGTTACTGGTCCGAGTTGGCATCTATCACAGCGTGTACGCTTCCTGGTATGGTTATCCCATCTCCAAGGGTGTCTGTTGCGGTATGATAGAAGTATTTAGTGCGGAGACCAATACCTTCTACACGGCAGAGGGAGAGACTTCACTTGATTTGTGGAGCCTAAGCCAGCTGAGCGGCTTGCCCATTGACGGGGAGCCTTATGAAGAAGTATGCCTCCCGGACTTGATCAAAGACGAGACTAATGGGGACGGCTATTATTCTTTGGGGTATTCATACCGGTACCTGATGAAGGCGTACCGGGAGCTGTACCAGCTGTCGCACAAGGGGAAGCAGCCCGCCCGTGGGGATAGGAAACGGGTGCGTATGGCGGTATGGCTGGAATATTTCTATGATGGGCTGAAGCAGTATGAAGATTTTCCTTGCGTTGGCACCGCTGTTGCTCGCAAGAAACGTGCGAAGCCCAAGCATGATGTGAAGATCCCCTCCAGGGGACGTCGGAGCGGGGCCAATCCGATGGGGGTCGACCCACAAACTCACTGTGCCGCCTATCTGACGTACTGGCTGTGTTCATTTGCCATGCCGTACGGGGACGAGACCGTGATCCGGCCAGATGCCATCTACCCGGCGTGCCAGATGGCGTGGGGTGTCAAACTTTCTCTGTGCCCGGCGGCGCTCTGTTTGATTTACAAGGCCCTGGGAGACATCAGCACGCACCAGTTCCCGAGGCAGGCCCGGTACGTGTGCCCACTGCATTTCTTCAACGCGTGGGTTTGTTCACTGTTTCCGGAGTTCGCCCCGCGAGTCCTTCAGGATTGGGGGCTGGTGCCGAGGATGCTGGAGTTCGCGAGTGCAGAGCCGGCTTCCACTTCCATGCGGATGTATGATATTCGGGGCCGGTTGACCACGGTTCCCGGGATGCAGCCGGTACCATTCATTTCTGGACGCTGGCCGCACATTCAAGCCCCCTCGTGAATAATAAGAGGGAATGCAAGGATGACCAGGTGGAGAGGTATGTCCACCCTATCAGCCAGGAAAACGTGGTGCGCCCGTTGCTGGAGCCCGAGCTGAGGGATTGGGCACTGGCTATCCGCCCGAGCGTGTTGGTGTTCTGGAAGGGAGACAACGTACTGCTGGAGCCGTATTACCCCTTCCGATTTGGCCGCAACTTCGGGTATGACCAGCATATCCCTGCTTATCATGCGCAATTCGGCTTGCCTTCGCGGAACGTCCGGGGAAGTGCGGTCGCCGAGCACGCTAGAAGCTGGTGGGACTTCTTCCACCGGGCGGACTCTGCCTCCTTCAGGGTGCCAGCCCCGGGTCGCGTGCCCCGAGTGACCGAAGACTATATAAAGTGGTGGAATGCCCGGACGGCTTTCTATCGGTTGCACAAGACCGATTGTTGGGAT
Source organism: Amorphophallus konjac (assembly GCA_022559845.1). Taxonomy (NCBI): domain Eukaryota; kingdom Viridiplantae; phylum Streptophyta; class Magnoliopsida; order Alismatales; family Araceae; genus Amorphophallus; species Amorphophallus konjac. The sequence continues at coordinate 43,250 of JAHNEJ010000326.1, forward strand.
GGCGCCGAAAGGAGATTCCTTAGCCGGCAACAGGTGCCAGTACTTGACATTGAGCCAGATCATCTTCTTCGGCTCAAGAACAGGCAAGAGAAGGAGGTGGCGACATATATGATAGCTCGTCGGGAAGCCCGGGATAGGAGGCCGACGCCGAAAGTGGAGCTGCCTCCAGTGGCGAAGGACAGCTATCAGAAGATGCTGAGGGATCTGTGCCGGGTAGGGAGCGACCGTCTGGACCTCATCAATTATCCATTCCCCATAGAGGAAGAGGGGACTCCCGCCAAGAGCTGGCGTCCGGAGAGAGACTTGGCCTGCCTGTATCGCACGTTCATGAGGCGGGAGGAGAGGAAGCCCGAGAATTACAAGGATACCACGTGGCTATATATCCTCCTCCGGGTGAATGGGATGAAGATTGAAGATGTGACGGCCTCCATCCTGGGCAAGCGCCTGCACATCCCTTATTATTATGCTGATGGGTGGGGCATGGACCACTTCAATCTTTTCTGTCACCTTTCTTCCAAGAAACATGCGGATCTGGCCAACCTCACGGACCGGTGTCAAACTATTGAGGACGTTTGTTGGCTAGTCCGGGAGGCGGCACGTCGGGACAAGGAGATATCCCTGAGCTACTGGCCGATCACGCTGCGGCTGTACACTGGCCCTCATGGTATTCAGTTCCCTCTTGCTCTTCGGTTTTGTCCCTCAGCGCTGCGGCTTTCGCGGTGAGTTAGGTACTAATGGTATATGCATGTTCGTTCTTTCCCCTCTTTTCTTTGCAGACCATCCCGACAGCACGCAGATGGCCACGTACCGGAACCTCCTCCGGTTGGTGAAGAAGCCTGCGTATTTTGAAGCCGCGCCACTGGCCCCGACCACGGCTCCTTTGCCTAAGGCTGCGAAGAGGCCCCGGGCTAAATCGCCTGTGAAGAAGGCGGTGGACGCCGCCAAGGCGGCTAAGCAGCGGGATACAAAGCGGAGGAAGACAGAAACGGCTAAGGCTTCGACGGCTATTCCTCTGGCGCCACTAGTCCCGTCTTTCGAGGAATTCGAAGCTGCCCGTCCCGAGCCAGGTCAAGCTGCCGGTCAGTGTTCCCGATCATTAGCGCGTTTCTTGAATCTCCCCCCCCCCCTTTTATTTTGGAGTGGACCGAGGCATCCCCGGCAAAAGACGGTAAAACGGCAGCGGACCGAGGCATCCCCGGCTCCGACGGCAGCCTCGCCGGTGGCCCGTGTCTTGTCCTTCGAGGAATTCGAAGCCACGCAGACCGAACCGAGCCGCGAAGCTGGTGAGACTCATCGGCCGCCCGTGTCGTCTGCGGTCGACCGGCCTCCCGAGTTGGCCTCGGCTTCGCGCATGGCGACGATGCGCTTCTATCTCACGGGCGAGGGTACGGTCGGGACTCCCGAGAAGGCGTTGCCTGTTGAGGAAGCCCGCGGGTCATCTCGTGTCGCAGGAACTGAAGGGGGTAAATATTTTCGACTACACGGTTAGCTCCCCCCCCTTTTTGTCCTAGGGGCCAGTAGATTCACCCTGGCTTATCTTCTTTTGCATGACAGGCGTTGCTGCGGTGGCCACCGAGTCATTGGGGCCTGATCCCGACCTCCCGACGACGTTGATATATGTGAGGAGGAAGAAGATCGGAGCGCGAGCCTCGCCTAGCCCGAGGGAGGACGTGCTGGGCAGAGACTCTGAGGTGGAAGCTCCTCTGCCGGTCCAGGCCGAGCCGACGGCGGTCGAGTCTCCGTCTGGGGAAGAGGTAGATTACAACTACTCTTCCGACGAAGTAGCTCCTGACGAGGGCGTGTCCGGGGCATCGGAGCCGCCCGAGCCGGCCTTCGGGGCCCCCTTACTTGTTGGCTCCTCGAGCCTCGTGGGGAAGACCGCTGTGAGTGTGAGCTTGTTTGGGCCGGCTCTCCCTTTCCATTTTTTTTGTGATTGACTAACGACCTTATCCCCCCCCCCTTTTTCTTTAGGATTTTCGAGAACCGGCCGAACTTGAGATCACAGAGGAGGCTGCCCCGGCTGCGCTGATCGACCGCCCAACGGGAGCCGATGCCGTCATGGGCAAATTGGCTCTTTTACTCGACGCCCTTCGAGAGGAAATGCCCGCGGAGCCCTCCGGTACTACCAGAGCGGCGGGCGAGCCTCTGGAGGAGGGGGAGATCGCGCCTGAAGGTAGCATCATCCCAGCGGCCAAGGTGAGTATGCGGGCTCCACGGTCTCCCTTTTGCATGGTTTATTTTAGATGGCGAATAGCTGATTCCCATTCCCATGGTCAGGCGATGCCGATATCGGGGAAGGCGCCTGGTCGTATCCGGAAGGCAGTGGCCAAGCGAAGACCGAGCATTGGCCCGATAGCGGTGGAGGGGCCGGCTCCAGTCTTGGGCTTGGAGAGAGAGAGACTGGCTGCGCTCGTGGAAGCGAGACGTTTACCCCAGCTGGTGGTTCCGCTTCCGCCCTTCCCGAAACTCCCGGCTCAGATGGAGGACCCGCTCTTGCAGCAGATATTTGCGGGGCTCCGTGCGCATCTGGAGGGATCTCAGCCGCGAGCGAGGAGTTCATGGGTGACGGCTTCGGGCCTGGCCTTACTCGAAGCTCCTCCTCTAGCCGAGGTAACGGCCCCTGCACCCCTGCCCCTTGGAGGAGTGGCAGAGTCGGGCCAGACGGAGGCAGAGGGGGCAGGTGACCTCCAAACGATGGGGGCACCGGAGGCTTCGGCAATGGTCTTTTCCTTTCCCCAGGCAATGGTCGGCCAAGAGTCTCTCGTCGAGCTACGCCGGCCGGGCGACTTGACCCTCGCCCTTCCTTCATCTTCAGTGGCGGCAGATACCGACCTGTGGGCAGAGGTGGACAGCACCGTGGAATTCACCCCTCCGGTCGTGCCCTCAGTTAGTCACACGTCCTCAGAAGCGCCAGTCCGTCAGATGCTGATCACTTTACGGACGATGCTTCTCGCCGATGCTTCTCTGTCGTATCGGGAGGTGCATACCATCGTGACGCAATTAACGGGGGCGCTGCAAGTGCTTGGCTGTCCGCTGGGGGAATGGTCACGGCGGGTCTTGCTATTATTGAAATATGTCAAGCGCCGCGAGTTCCTGGAGACCCAGGCTCCTGACGAACGCGCCGCCCTTGATGCTCAGGCAGACGAATATCTGCAGGCCCTAAAGGCCCGACGCGACAGTAGAGAACGCCACGGAAAGGCCCTAGAGGAAGGCGAAGGCAGCGTTCGTTCCTTCAAGAACCGGATCGAGAAGCTGGAGGGCTATCTCGCTGCGGCTAAACTTGGCCTCGCCGAGGCGGAAGGGGCGGTGGCAGAGGAGAGGGAAGCTCTTGCCGTTGCCGACGTTGAAATGGCGTCCGTCGAAGCGGAGCTCGCCCGTCTTGAGGGATTGAGGGGCCGACTGCGCGATATGACGAACTTCCCTTGCGTCGGGATCCTCCCCCTCGAGGACGTCTTCAGGGACATCGACTAAGCGTTGCATCCCTTAATTTCTCTTTCTTTTTTTTGAATGTAACACAGGGGTATGCCCCGCAGCACATGTAGTTTGATCCTCTTTTGAATAGAGCAAAGCATTTATGATTTCACGCGTTCCTGGTGTATGCATTTATCCCGGAGGGAGCTTTCCCACCCCTCTTTCTCTTCCGTGCATATTATTTTCTCCTTCCTCTTCCCTCGCTCTTGTATCTTTCCCCCCTTTCCGTGTAGGGGCCCATTGGCAGGGTATGAGTCTTTGCGGGGATTCACTTTGGAAGGACCAGGCAGGGACCCATGTCAGGGTACAGGAGAGTGCTCACCTTCCCAGGGGGAGGACGAGGGGACCACTCCACCATACCGAACGGGCAACTCCCTGGTTTTGCCGCAATATTGGAAGCGCGTGCTGGTCTCGAGTGAGGGGTACTTGGCCAGAGACCCCTTTTGCCGTTCAGAGGTGGCGGATAGAAAGATCCGTTTAGTCAGTGACTTAGACGGGAGGTCTGATCCAAAGGGGTGCTCGCCCCCCGGGGAGGATGGAGAGAAGAGTTCGTCTAGTCAATGACCCGGACGTGAGGTCCGAGCCAAAGGGGTACTCACCGCCCGGGAAGGACGGAGAGAAGAGTTTGTCTAGTCAATGACCCGGACGTGAGGTCCGAGCCAAAGGGGTACTCACCGCCCGGGAAGGACGGAGAGAAGAGTTTGTCTAGTCAATGACCCGGACGTGAGGTCCGAGCCAAAGGGGTACTCACCGCCCGGGAAGGACGGAGAGAAGAGTTTGTTTCTTTCTTTTTAAATCAATTTTGGTACCCCCGCTGATGCGGGGCGGTGACTGGAAATGGGGGGCGTTCCCCCTTTCTGGCTTCTCTTTTTTTTTTCTCTCTTTTTTTTTCTTCTTTTTTTTCTTCTTTTTTTTTCTCTTCTTTTTTTTTTCTTTTTGCTTCTTCCTTCTTTCTCTTTCCATTTTTTTTCTTCTTTTTTTTTTTGCTTCTTCTCTCTTCCTCTTTCCATTTTTTTTCTTCTTCTTTTTTTGTCTTTCTCTTTTTTGCTTCTTCTTTCTTTCTCTTTCTATTCCTTTCTTCCCTTTTTCGGGAACCCGGCTGGTGGCCAAATCATTCGGACATTAATCACGTAAATCCGCCCCAAAATGGGGCGAAGAGTAATATTATTACCTGAATGGGGGCGCTGGGGCGTGGTACAGCCTCAAGTGCCTTCCATTAAGAGGCGGGAATTGAACCTCCCCGCGGTGGTTGACAATTACATAGGCTCCGCCTTCGTAGACTTTCTGGACTACGTAGGGTCCGAGCCAGTTCTCGTTTAGCTTACCTTTGGGGTTGGCCGCCATGAGATCTCTTCTCTTGACCATGACAAGGTCACCCTTCTTGAATTCGCGTTCCTTGACGAGCTTGTCAAAGGCGCGTGCAATCCGGGCCTGATAGACCTGGATATTCTGTTGGGCTTGAAGCCGCTTTCCTTCCAGACTGGAGAGTTCATCGAGCCTTCGCTCGGTGTTGGTCTGCCCTTCGGGGACAAGCCCATGCTGAATGGCGACCCTGAGGGACGGTATCTCCAGTTCGACGGGGATGATTGCTTCCGAGCCATATACAAGAGAGAAGGGCGAGCAGCCCGTTGGGGTCTTGTATACGGTTCGGTACGCCCAAAGCGCTTCATACATTCTTTCTTCCCAGTCCCTTTTGTTAGAGCTAACAGTCTTGGCCAGGAGAGTGCAAAGTGTCTTATTGAAAGCTTCGGCCAGCCCATTGGCTTGTGGATTGTAAGGAGTCGATGTCCTCCAGTCAATTTTGTATTTTTCTGCTAGCCGGTAAACTTTCTGGTTGCGGAAGTGGCTGCCGTTGTCCGACACAATCCGGTCGGGCACGCCGAACTGGAATATAATGTTGCGGCGGACAAACCTGACCACGATTTCTCCGGTGACCTCCCGTAAGGCAACAGCCTCTGCCCAGCGGGAGAAGTAGTCGGTCGCCGCCAGAATATATTTGCAGCCTGTGGAAGATGCGGGAAAGGGGCCCACGACGTCCGTTCCCCATTGGGCGAACGGCCAACTGGGCACTGTTGGGTGTAGTGGTGCAGGAGGTCTTCTGGGAATGGTGGCATGCTCCTGACATCTCTGACACGACTTAGCATACTCGCAACAGTCGTTGAACATTGCAGGCCAATAATAGCCAAGTTTCTTGATTTCAATTTTCATTTTCAGCCCCGCCTGGTGTGCGCCAGCTATGCCGGCATGGACCTCCTTCATAACCCTCCAAGCTTCTTCAATGGACAAGCATCGGAGGAGTAGCTTCCGTTTGGCATCGGCCACAATCCGGAATAATATTCCGCTTCGGAGCTCATAGGAGTCCTTGGTTCTGACCAGCTTGATCTTTTCTTCTCTTCGGTCGGGTAGTCGCTGGTGCCTGAACCACTGCATTAGGGGGTCCCTCCAGTCAGGCAGGCTGACGGCTTCTGCTGTAGCGACCTGTAGGTCCTCCTCTTCCGGCTCTTCTTCTATCATGCTGGGCATCTGGCGTTGGTTTATTACTTGGATATGGAGATATCCATCTGGGGCACCGCCAGTGAGCTTGCCAATTTTGCCAATGCGTCGGCTTGTGCGTTCTCCCCTCTGGCGACATGGCCTATCTCGAGGAGGTAGAACCGCTCCATGAGCCCTTTTGCTTTAGTGTGATACGGGAGCAGCTCAGGTTTTCGGACATCAAACTGCCCCTGGACTTGCTTGACGACCAGCAGCGAATCGCCGAACACCTGGAGCATTTTGATCTCCATTTGGAGGGCGACCTGGAGGCCGATGATCAGGGCTTCATACTCTGCTTCATTATTGGTGCAGGGTTTGCTGATGCAGCAGGAAGTGTGCATCACCTCTCCGTCCGGCGACTTGAGGACGATGCCTGCTCCGGCTCGTACCTTGGTGCGCCCGGACCGGGTCGCTTCTGTTCTTGAGGCTCCATCAAAGTAAAGCTGCCAGATGGCTTGTTGTATTTGGTCTACCTCTAGTGTTTCATCTTCAGGTAGCTCGGTGGCCAACGGGGAGTCTTCGGGCACGGGATGTGCTGCGAAGAAATCCGCGACGGCTTGTCCCTTAACGGCCCTTTGCGGCACGTAGGTGATATTGAACTCCATGAGCAGCACGGCCCACTTGCCAAGGCGCCCCTTTGGGACGGGCTGAAAAAGGATGTGCTTAATGGGGTCGGCCCTGGATATCAAGCTGACTTCATGGGACAGCATATAGTGCCTCATCTTCTTGACTGCAAAGACCAGGGCAAGGCAGATCTTCTCAATCGGGGTGTACTTAGCTTCTGCACCCACCAATCTTCGACTGAGGTAGTAGAGAGCCTGCTCTTTTCCCTCATCATTGTTTTGGGCGAGCATTGCCCCTAGTGAGTATTCGGTGGCCGCTATGTATAGAATCAGCGGTCTGCCTTTGACAGGTGCCCCCAGGACAGGCGGGGTCTCCAGATACTCCTTTAACTGGTCAAACGCGTGCTGGCATTCATGACCCCAGCTGAAAGGTGCATTCTTCATCATTAGTCTGTGGAATGGCTGGCAGCACCCCGACAGGTTGGAAATGAACCTGCGGATGTAAGCTAGACGCCCCTGTAGGGATCTCAGCTCTCCCAGATTCTTCGGAGGGGGCAGCTCCTGGATAGCTTTTATCTTAAAGGGGTCGATCTCGATCCCTCTGTGTCGGACGATGAAGCCGAGGAACTTTCCACTGGACACGCCAAAGGCGCACTTCATGGGATTCATTTTCAGCCCGTACAGACGGAGCCTTTGGAAGACGACCCTGAGGTCATTCAGATGCTCATCCCTCTTTTTAGTCTTGACGACCAGGTCGTCGATGTAGCATTCGACCTTGCTGTATAGCAGCTCGTCGAAGATCTTGGTCATCGCCCGCTGATATGTGGCACCAGCATTCTTGAGGCCGAAGGGCATCCTCTTGTAGTGAAATATCCCTTTAGGTGACCTAAAGGCGGTGTGAATCCGGTCGTGGTCGGCTATCCAGATTTGGTTATAGCCGGACGACCCATCCATAAAGGACAAGGCCTCGTGGCCAGTAGTTGCATCGATCATCACTTCGGTGATAGGCACCGGGAAGTCGTCTTTTGGGCAGGCTTTATTCAGGTCGCGGAAATCCACGCAAATCCTGATCTGTCCATTCTTCTTTTTCACCGGTACAATATTGGCCAGCCATGTGGTGTATTGATTCTCCGCCACGAAGCCGACGTTTATGAGCTTGTCGACCTCTTTGCAGATCTGGCTGGTTAGCTCCGGCCTCATGCGCCGGGGAGGTTGCTTCACTGGTTCCACTTTGGGATCAATGGACAGGATGTGTTGAGTCACCTCGGGGCTAAGTCCGGGCATTTCTTTATAGTTCCAGGCAAAGCAATCCCGGAATTCTTGCAGCAACTTTGTGTATTGTTCTCTCTCCTGTAGAGGCATGAGAGCACTCAGAAAAGTCGGCCTGGGATTGTCTTCTGTGCCAAGGTTGATTTCAACCAATTCGTCGACTGTGGCCTGGCCGCCATTTTCAATTTCCGGCGGGGCTGGCGACAAATCGACGAAGTATTGGTCTTCATTGTCCTGGGGTTCGAGAATGCCATCTCCCTCTTCTTGTTCATCATGACTGGGCATGGAGGCTGCATTCACCTCGCTCTCCGCCTGGGCCGTGGCCGCCGGGTGTGCGAGGCCCGCTGGCTCAGAGGGGCGTAGGTCCATCTCAGGCTCTTCTGTGTATTCATCATAGATAGCTTGGACGGGAGCCGGGGCAGCCGCATCTTCAGGGGCCTGGTAGTTGATGGACACGGTGTAGGCTCCCGCTCTGGGGCTGTCCGCTACATGGGGGCGTGGCGGGGCTATCACATAATCCCCCATCCTGAGCTCGTCCCTGTCAATGAGGTCTTGGGCAATGTCTTTGAAGACATAGCAGTCTTCAATGGCGTGGCCCAGCACCTGGTGGTAAGGGCAAAATAGCGGGTCCCCGCTTCTTCGGGTGTCTTGCGGCCTCTTGGACCGTGGAAGGGAGACTTTGCCGTAGTGGCATGCCCAGTCGAAGATGCCCCGGGTCTTCTCTCTCGGAAAGGAATAAGGCTTCTGTAGCTTCTCTTGGAGTGTCAGCCCTTGCCTGGTCGGCCGCTCGGTCAGCGAGCTCGCCATGTCTCTCATTTCCTGCCTTGACAAAGCGGGGGTGCTGGGACTGGCGCCTCGGGGCCGAGGCATCCGGCCACAGCTCGGGCAGAGGGAACCTCTGACCAGGTCAGTCACCAGTGAGGTCAACTCGGCCAATCGCACCTTCAACCTCTCGATTTCCCGCTGCTGCCTATGGTACAAGGCGTACATGACGGGGTCGTATCGAGTGGGATTTGGGACGTGGCCCATGCTATTGCTCCTTACTTCGCCAACTGGTCAGAGCGAGGGCGCCTCAGAGGCGTGCCCCTCCGGGGTCAGTCCCTCGGAGAAAGAGGAGGTCTTCCCCATGCAGCGGCGGATAGGGTTCCAGAGGAATATTTCTTCATCTTGTGTCTCCTCAGCCGAGGAACTGGGGTATACATCCTGGTGGGCCGCCCGCAAATTTGCAGCTTCCGCGGGGTCGTCGCCGGACCAAGTCGAAACTGATATCACATCAGCTTCGTAATAATCTTCTATTGAAAAACCCAGACCGGGGTGCTTGGTGATTTGCAGCAACCGTCGCTCCAGGTTTGGTGGGTTCCACATTCTTTTAAACATTTCCTTCCGGCTGGAGGGCTGGTAGGGAGGAATCTTCTGCTTTCTGGCCATTCTGGCTGCTTGGTCAGTCATGTGGGGAAGTCCCGTAATGGGGACGTGCGGGTCATGCAACTCGTCAGGGAACCGGCAATCATCGTCCTCCCTGACTGGCTTCTCCCCGGCCACATAGAAAATAGTGGGCGGCCCCTCAGGGTTAGGTACCTCGAAGGTTCTCAGTTGTTCAGCTGCTTGGCATTCAATTTCCGCTATCGGCTTGACGATCCCTGGCGGGACCCTGACATCTTCTAGCAGGTCTTCGAGGCAGGGTGCCCCCGGTGCGGGGTAGATGGCGAGAGGGGCTGCCCTAAATACCCCTTCTTCTTGTGCAATAAATGGTACATGTGGGGGAGCCACATAGCCCGGGGGCGGCGGAGGGAACCAGCCATCTGACTCTGCTTTCTTCTTTCCCTTGTCTCGGGCAGCTTGAGGAGCTTGCTTCGCCTTTTCCAAGTACAGATTAGCATCTGACAAGTGACACTCGAACACCTCGAACGGGTGGAGGTCGGCGAAAATTCTGACTTCTTTTCCCTCGCAGGGGTACTTGATGCATTGATGCAGAGTAGAGGGTACCACTCTATTCTGGTGTAGCCAAGGCCGGCCAAGCAACGCCTTGTAGGAAGTGCTGGAGTTGATGACGTGGAACTGGACCTTGGTGGTGAAGTCATCAAATGTCAAGTTGAACTCTGCAACCCCCATGGGCACCTCACATTTCTGGTTAAAGCCAGCAATCTTGACATTTTTAACCTCGACCAGGTGTACGTCGAAATAGCGTTTCTGGTACACCCGGTAAGGGAGTATATTCACTGCTGCCCCTGGGTCGATCAGGACCCTGTTGATGGGCTGGCCATTCAATTGCCCCTTCATGTAGAGGGGTCTGTTGTGACTGCAAGTCGGCAGGAGCATGTCATCTTCTGTGAAGGCCACGGCCACTTCAGGTGACATCTCTGCCAGGCAAGCTTCAAGATGTGCTGGCGTCTGGAGGGCGGCTATAATGGCTTGCCGTGTTTCCTCGTTCAAGGACAACATCTCCCATACGGTGAACCGGGTCGGGATCTTCTTGAGGTGTCTGACTATCCGTTCGGCGGCCCGCACCTTGAGTAATTTCATCTCTTCGGGTTTGGCACGCCTGCTCCCCTCCTGAGGCTGGGGTGTCTGATCAGGGGACGCCTCTTTTGCGAGATCTGTTGTGGCCCGTTGAGTAGGGGGGGCCTGTTGGGCCTCCTCCGCTGCTCGCATGAATTCAGCGAGGTTTGGGGTGCCGCTGAATTCTTCCTCTGGCTGGGCAGGAGTTGCAGCTGGTGGAGCTTGGGGAATGCTTGTTTTATCGGTCGCAAAGGACCCCTGGGGGTGCGCCCGCCTTCCTGCTCGAGTTGACAGGAACTCAGCGAATGACGGGGCTCCTTGACTCTTGGTGTCTCCGGGGTAGAGACCTGACGGGGGAGGGACCTCGGTGCCTCGGACCTCGGGCTCGGGAACCTGGTATGGTTGTTCCCCCCTGAGCATGATGTTGGGGCTGCCCTGAGGAGGGTGCCCCCACTTCTTCCCTGACCTGGTGGCGTGCTGGGAGGTGGACGCTTCAGCTTGACTCACTTCTGCCGGCTCCTGGGGTGGCTCTTCTTCTTTCTCTTCCAGGGAGAGAGAGGTATCGAACAACGCCGAGAGGGTGTTGCAGGCGAAGACGACCTCCTTCTTCTTCTTGCCCCTGGGTCTTCTCTTTTTCTTCTTCTTGCCCGCTGCAGCGGACGGCTGCTCTCGAATAGGTTCACCCGACAGGGGAGGCTCTTTGTCTGCATCAGCTTCTGTTCCTGGAGCCAGCTCGAGTGACTCGAACTGCTCCCAGGGAACATATTGTTTTAGCTCGACGGGCTGGATTTTGGGCTGCTTATAATCTTCAAGCCCGTCGATAATAGCCTGGAGTTTTTCAACCGCCGGGCTAGTCTTCTTGTACATCCGCAGCGGGGCAGAGCTCTTCTTGTTGTGAGTGGGCCGCCTCATGACCAGCCGGGGGGCCGTGTCGTGGCAAACAGGGTTTACCGGGGGCGGTGCAGGCAGGGGCGCTGCTACCCTCGAGTGAATTCCTGGGGTAGGTCGAGAGGCGCGCGCCTTTCTGTTTTTCTAGGTGCAGTCTGCCACCCTTCTTGGTCTTGAGCTGAGGCCATGATAAAGGTTTCATAAGTGGCACGGGCACAGGCCTTCGCCCATTCTTCTGGCAGCTCCTGATATAGTGAGATCATATTGACGGAGGAGGCTATGCTGGGCAGCTCGTGTGGCTGCGGGGGGTCTACTTTATGCTCCCCCATGTCCAGCTCCCCGTCCCTGATTAAGGACTCAATAACATCCTTGAAGACGTAGCAATCTTCAATAGTATGCCCGAGCACCCGGTGGTACATGCAGAAGCGCGGGTCATCCTTCTTCTTTGAGTCGCCAGGCCTTTTCGGCTCTGGCAATGTGATCTTATTGTAGCTGGTTGCCCACTCAAACAGGAGCTTGGACTTGTCCCGGGAGAAGGAATACAACTTGTTTCTCATCTTCTCTCTTAGTGAGGGGCCTTCCCGCCGTTCTGTGGTTCTGGGCGGCGGAGGGTTAGCCGCTCCCTTGGCTTTCTCCTTCTGCTTTTCAAAAGCCTGGAAGTCTAGTGCATGCACCTCCGGGGGAGCCGGCTTCTTCTCCGCCTGCCTGGCCCTCTGGCTTGACATGGCCGGGGTGGAGGAGTATCGGGCCAAGAATGCCTCGATCTCCGCTACCACATTGTTCAGACGGTCAAATGTCTTGACCTCAGTGCCGATCATTCTTTCTAGGATTTCTTTCTTTAAGTTTTGCTTGCAGATCTAAACTGCGTCCTCCTGATGCGGGGGGCGTTTGCACCTCATACTAAGGTTCCTCCATCTTTTGATGTAGTCGAGGGCCGACTCATCATTCTTCTGTCTTGTGGCGTAGAGTTCAGTCATAGTAACTTCTCTCTCGGCCACGTAGAATCTTTCCTTGAACTTCTTCTGCATGTCGGGCCAATCGGCCACCGACCCGGGCGACAAGCCGGAGTACCATTCAAAGGCAAGCCCGGTGAGGGTTGAACCGAAGAACTTCAGGAGGTAGGCCTCATCAGCAGCCAGGTCTCCCATGACGTTCACGTAATAGGCAATATGCTCTCTGGGAGATCCTTGCCCATTGAACTTTTCAAATTTTGGCGGCTTGGTGACGCCAGCCGGCAACTTCCTGGCAGCATACTGAGCCGGGTAGGGTACTCGGTAGACGTCGAAAGGCGTCTGATCCCCATCGCCCCTTTCGGCCAACTTCATGTCTATCATCTGCTCAAGCATCAACCGGCTGACTGCCGCCGGGTCGACCGGGTTCGGGTAGAAATGAGCGGGCTGTGCGCTCGGGGTGACTACCACGGTCGCTCGGGGGGCCATGGGGGACCCTTGTGAAAGCGGAGCCTGTGGCAGGGCCACCGCTGTGAATTGTGCTTGCTGCGGGGGCGTGCCCCCGGGGGGATCGAGGGTTGCCGGAAGAGCTGCCTCGGAAGACTGCCCCCTGTCCCTGGGTACCTCGGGTATGGTCTCGGTCTGCCAGGACATTGGGGGTGGTGTGTTTCGCTCATTCAACTGCTTTTTAAGTGATTCGATTTCCTGCTGGAATCGTTGCATCATGAGCAGCATTGCTGGATCAGCTGTGGGAAGACTGGGCGTGCCCCCTGTCTCTTCGGCCGGGGCGTCCTCGGATGATGTCGAGGGTCCGCCACTCGTGTCGCCGGTGGTGACCACATTGGCCGTGAGGGCCGTGAGGGGCCCCGTGGGTGTCGCGCCGCCTGCCGCTCTCCTTCTTCTGGTAAGGGGTCCCGGCCCGGCGGCTATTCTGGCCAATTCTTCCGGGTCGGTGGGTAGGGCCCCATACCGACCATGGACCCCTGCCATATTGCAGGTGAATGTCTGCCATCTCTTATTCTTGTTTCTTCTTGACGCCCTCCGGGACGGTCCTCCTGGGAATGTTAGCCTGTCGAAGACCGACCGTCGGGACGGCGCCTCCTCCCGTACAGGGGACTGGCGCGGCTCTTCCGGGCGGGTCCTCGACTCCATACTAGGTGCAGGTTCCCCCCTTTCTTCCTGGAAGGCGGAGGTCATTGCCCCCAGTAGTCTTTGGCGGCCAGCGGGGGTGCTACCAGGGCCTCGGAGGTAGTTTCTCATAGCCTGCTCGATCCCTTCCCACTCCTGGTCAGGGAGAGCGGCCTGTGGTTGCGCGTCGATGACGGCAGCAGGAGGAGCGTAGGCCCTGAGTGCCGGGCGGGCGGCATTGTGTCGGCGCCCTCGGCGACGGCGATGAGCATTCTCGGGCGGCACCGGGATGACGGGTGCCGGTCGGAGAGTGGGGGTCACTGCCTCGACCCCGTCATCTCTTCGGGACCTCCTCGGGCGGAAAGTGCTGGGCCCCGCCTGGGCGGGTGCAGTGGGCTGGGCCTCCCTGGGTACCCAGACTTGCTTCAGTTTGGCCAGCTTGCGAGCCGGTGCAATCTTTGGTGGGGTGGCCACAACAGCGGGCGTCACCTTCCCTTTTAGTTTCTCCAGCCCTTGAAAGGAGTTGCGGACTGGGACGGTCGGGACGACGCGGTCTGGCGTCACCTGGGACCTCTGGCCGTCTAGGCGGACTCGGAGGGCCCCAACCGTCATGGACTTTCCGGAGTTGGACAGGCGACGCCCTGAGCCGGCGCCGGTGTTGCCTCTCCGAAGCCTCCTTCGGTGGGATGCCGACCCTTGGTGGAACGGGCCGGTGGTCTGGTGCACGTGGTGCACGTTGCAGCTGAGCGTCGTTGTAGGGATGCTATTGTTGCCTTCGGCCACCGCTCGGCCGGCGGCAGCTTCGACGGCTCTCGGAGCGGGAGCGTTGGTTTGAGGCTCCTCGGGCGCTCGTGCGTCGAGGATGTCAACGAAGGCCACCCCCAAGAAGTTGGGGAAGCCCACGGTGGGAGGGAAGCTCCCGAAAGTGAGGGGCACCGCCAGGTAGCCGCCCCGCACATGATTCTTCACAACCTCGGGGCTGCAGAGAACAGCCATTGTCGGCTCCATGATGCCTTTCTCTTTTTCTGCATTTAAGAAAGTAGCATAATTAGTATTATAAGAAGGGGGCCGCGGGGCCCCTAATTTCGCAAAGAGATGAAGGGTGGATCGGTCCCACCGGGCGTGCCAGACTTGTGGACGCACTTTTCGTTTAACAATTATTTTGTTCGTTTGTTGGATTATTAAGTGCGTGGGCGTGCCAGTCACCGGGGTGACAATTTATTCGGGCTCCGATGAGCCCATGGTGCGCTCGATCTGACTTCGTCAGACGATTGTGTGGTTCGTGTCAGGACCGAATCCCGTCGCGCCATGAAGGTCACGACGTCATTTACATCCCCCATACGAGGGAATACCCTTGATTAATTGCCGAAATTAGGGGCCCCGCGGCCGAAAAGAATAATACTAGTTGTGCAAGAGAGATAAGGAAGGATCACACTGAGGGCTGTATTCAAACCACAAACCGCCGGTCATGTCGGCCACTCGTGGGCCTTTTCATGTTCGGACATGGGTCCGTGAGGTGAAACACAACGAGAAAACCGGGATGAATCCATTCAAATGTCTGCCGAGCACCCGGCAATTTTTGTGATGACTCGGAGGGCGTCCGGAACGAGGAACAAACCCGGTCTGATTGAGATGTCGGCCCGAGACTAGGTCGGGACCGGACTATGTCGGGATGACTCCCAAGATCCAAGCCCGGCCTGAGAGGGCGGCATTATTGTTCCTTTTGCCCCGGGTCACGGGGAGAGATGGGGGGGCTGCAGCGTGGGCTCTGGCGTCTTTTTATCTGGGGTTTTCTTAGTTATATGTTCTGGAATTTCCAATCTGCTGTTCATTAGTTCTCTATGCGTTTGTTTCGGGTGACTTCTCTCCTTTTATTCATGAGTACTCCCATTGTCATTATTTGTTTATTATTTATATTTATATAATTGTTTATTAGCCCACCCCGCCTCTTTTATTATGATTAACATTATACATTTGGAGTCCTTTTAATTAGCGTAACTTTCAATGATTTATTTGCCATTTGTTAGGGCCATTATTATGTTGCATATGCATATATGTGTAGCGTACCGGCGAAGGGGAACAGGGCATACCGCTGGAGGCCAGGGAGCGTGCCGGCGAAGGGAAACAGGGCGTACCGCTGAGGGCAGGAGGGTGTACCGCTGGAGGCCAAAAGAGCGTGTCGCTGGGGCTCAAAGGGGTGTACCGCTGAGGGCTAAAAGAGCGTACCGCTGGGCAATTGAGGGTGTACCGCTGGGAGCTTATTGAAGTGTACCGCTGAAGGGAGGTGGTTAGAGTGTGTCGCTGAAGGCTGCAACGGTGAAGGCCAGAAAAGGCGTACCGGCGAAGGGGTGAAGTAATGGGAATATGCCAAAAAAAGGGGGGTTGGATGAGCAGGCCATTGGGGAAACGATTAGAATGCACCGCTGGAGGGCCAATCAGGGCACGGTGATGGAGGTCCAGTCAGTCTTCAATTCCTTTTTATCTTAAGGCTTTTCTTTTCTTCTTATTTGATTTGTACATAGTTTTATATAAACTTCTTCCCCTGCTTTGTTCTGTTTGGTCTCCCCGGCACCAGTCGGAAGTTCTAGTCGCCGGGCGGTTGATCAGTTCGGTTCAGTTTTCGTTGTGATGCCGGCAGTGGTTTGATTGGTTGGAAGGTTTTATTAATTATTCTGCTCGTTTGTTGCTTCCTTTTGCCTCTTTTAATTGTTTATTAGTTTCTCACAAAGAAAATTCGGCAGCATCTCCCCTTGACCCAGGGCGTAAGGAAGGTAAAGGGAACGCACCCACATGGAGTGGTGGAACCCGACAACTGGAGGTGGGCCCCCGGGGGAGCAACACCTTTATAGAACCTCGGAAAATGTGAAGGAAGGGGCTCGGAGGCGAGGCCAAGGAGTGGGCTGCTGAGAGGCTGAAGGGTGTGCCGCTAAAGGCCATAAGGTGAGTGTACCGGCCAAGGGCCAATTGGAGTGTGCCGGCCAAGGGATAACAGAGTGTGAGTGTGCCGCTGAGGGCCAGTGGGGTGTACCGGCCAAGGGGCGACTGGGTGTGCCGGCGAGGGTCAAATAGCATGTGTACCGGCCAAGGGAGCCAAAGGTGTGTCGGCCAGTGGCTAAATGGGAGATGTGCCGCTGAAGGCCAAAGGAGGTGTGCCGGCCAAGGTTAGAGGTGTGTGCCTCTAAGGGCCAAAACTGATGTGCCTGCCAGGGGCCGGAGAGGTGCATCGCTGGAGAGTCAAAGGGGGTTAAGTATGTGGGCTGGGAGATCTGTGGGCCATCCAGGAGCATGGGAGAGGGATTGAAGGCCGGGGGAGAAGCCACTTAGCTGTGGTGTATTGGGAGAGAGGGTGAGGGTCTCCCTCCTTCCTAAACCAGTGGTCATAGCAGAGGGCCACGGAAGGAATCGAAGGGCCTATAAGGCTAAGGATCGTGGGAGGACGGTCATATAGACACGGAGGCCCCAAGAACACCAGAGAAATGGGGAGACGGAGGGAAGAACGGACAACCCGTTGGAAACCGCGAGGACTAGCATAAGCCAACGAAATCAAAGAGAAAACCCAAGAGGAACAACTTTCATTCATGGGAATCGAGAGGGCACGGCCCTATATACATATCATAGCAAAAAGAATGCCAAAGATAATGCCATGGCCGAGAAAGGGAAAAAGGCCCCAGAAAAGAAAGAATACATAAAAGGAAGAGGGGGAACGGAGGGCAGGAGGGAGGTCAGCCGCCCCTAACTCTCTCTCCATTACATCGAACCCTCCCTCCCTTACTCTTGCTCTCTTCCGGTGGTGGTGGTCGTCGAAGGAAGCTCCTGGCAGGGAGGGAGCCTCTTCTTCTTCTTCTCTCTTCTTCTCTTTTCTTCCGCGTGTATGTGTCTATCCGTCTGCCTCTTGTCTTCTCCCTCTCTTCTCTCCTTTTGTTCGAAATGAAGGGGAAGGGTTTTTATACCCCGGACGGCGGGAGTCTTCGTGCAGGGGCGTCGAAGCGGGAAGTGGCCCGTGATCATGAGGTTTGACCTGCCTGTCCTGGCTGTCAGTGGACTAGGCCACGTGGCCCAACGATCGGCTGCCACCTCAGACGGCTCCACTGCGCGCCAAGGATGTGTAGGGCATGGGCCTCACGTCGCCCGTTGAAAGAGCTTCACCGCTGTGCCGTTGAAGGGCTGAACAAGCGTGCCGCTGCGGTGCCAAAAGAGCGTACCGCTGGAGCCCCGGATGGGCGTGCCGCTGAACGGCCTGAAGGGCGTGCCGCTGAAGACCCCAAAGGGCCGTGCCGCTAAAGCCCCAAAGGGCCGTGCCGCTGAAGCCTGCTGAGGGCGTGCCGCTGAAGCTGCTGAGGCCTGCTGAGGCCCCAAGGGGTGTGCCGGTGAAGACCCCCCCCACGGGGGGTGTGCCGGTGAAGACCCCCCCCATGGGGGGTGTGCCGTTGAAGGCCCCCCCATGGGGGTGTGCCGGTGAAGACCCCCCCCATGGGGGGTGTGCCGGTGAAGACCCCCCCCCCCCATGGGGGGTGTGCCGGTGAAGACCCCCCCATGGGGGGTGTGCCGGTGAAGACCCCCCCCATGGGGGTGTGCCGGTGAACCCCCTTGGGGGTGTGCCGGCGAACCCCCTTGGGGGTGTGCCGGTGAACCCTCATAGGGGTGTGCCGGCGAGGGCCGCGGCAGGGTGTGCCGCTGAAGGGGGCGTGCTGCTGGAGGGTTCTGCCAGGGCGTGCCGCTGAGGCCTCAACTGGGCGTGCCGCTGAAGGGCTAAATGGGCGATTTTGAGCCCATTGTGAGCATGAGTTGTGGCCCATTTGATTTTCTTCGAGGCCCACGGGCTGTGGAGCCTTTTGTGCTTGATTTCTCCGGGGTTTCTTCACTCGGCGCCGTTGTTAATGCTGGGCCGAGCATGACATTTGGATGTGCGATTTTCGGTGTCCACAGATTAACAAAGCTCTGCCCCTTGGAGTACCTTGTTGACGTAGTAGACTGGTTTTGTGACCTTGCCTTCTTCCTGAGCGAGCACAACACTGATTGTGCTCGGCACCACGGACAAGTAGAGTAGCAACTGCTCGCCAACTAGGGCCTCAGAAAGGAAGGGAGGCAAGGACAATTTCCTTTTGAGTTCTTCAAAGGCATGATCACACTCCTAGTCCCACTCCACGTGCCCCTTCTTCTTTGGCGACTTGTGGGCTTGCCTGATCAGCTTGAAGAAAGGCAAGCAACATTCGACAGCTCTATATAAGAAGCGACTGAGTGCTGCAATACGACCGGTGAGGCACTGTACATCGTAGACATGTTAAAATTGACATCATTTTGAGCATATCTCATATCGCATCGCGATGTCTAACTTGACCCTCAAATTGACTTATTTGAGTGGTTTTCCCTACTTTTCTTGAATAATCAATTTTTCCCTATCTTCTCCTATTTTCATGGATTTTTTTTGGGCTTTTCTCTAATTTTTCGGAACCTTTTCTTGAACGTGTCAGACCTCCTGGGCGTGTTTTTACTAGGTGACTGTTTGATTGGACGCCATTTCTTTTTCCATTTTTGATAATTACCAAATTCCTAAAATTCAAGAATACGCGTCTGCCCGCACGAACGCTATTTCCTTTTTTAATTTTGGTAATTTCATAAATTTTAGAATAAACGTCTGTACGTCAGGACGTGATTTATAATTGCTATTTTATAAATTCCAAAAATTCAAGAATACGCGTCTTCTCATCAGGATGCAATTTCTTTTCCTAATTACCAAACTTCTTGAAATTCTATAAAACACGTCTGCCGACATGGCCGCGGTTTCTTTGTCATTTTTTGGTAACTTTTGACTTTTTTGAATAATTCAATAAAACGCGTCCACTCAGCTCGTCGCTTATTCTTGAACGCGTCCAGGACAGTGGACACGTATTTTTTTGCCTAAATTTGATATTCTATTAATCCATCCAAAATCTGTGAAATTGTTAATTCGGGTCTGGGACCCCAGACGTGATTTCTTTATTAATTTTAGAAATTCCTAATATGGCTTGGAATGTGCGACTGTATGGGTAGACGCCCATTTAATGGGTGACCACATGGTCTGACGCCATTTCCCTGTAACTTTCGAAAATCACTGGCAGCTCTTTCCTTCCTCGTGTTGCGGTCCATTTTAACTGGGTAAGGCTCCGGATGACTTTCCAAACTAGGAGGACTCTTCACAAGATTTATCCCTTGTCATGGACGGTTATCCTACTAAAACCTCCGAGTCTCTCCCTATAAATTGAGCCATGTGATTCTTTGCTAAAGTGGCCGATTTCGTAACAGGAGGGGAGGTGCTGCCCGATTGCTGGCTCGAGGAGGAAGTATTCCGCGCGTCAAAAGCTTCATCCCATCAGAGGCTTCCTCTCGAACGTGGATCCAAAGCCGTCCATGGAGATCAACCCCACAGGCTCCTTCAACCCTTCTCTGTTGCTTTTATTTCCATTGCATTAGTCAACACACATGCATGTATTATATGCTGTTCTAATCTCACCATCTCAACCACGTTGAGAGCCTCCACCCAATGCAACACTTGCACGACCCTTTTATCTTTATCATTCATTCATCTTTTATCTTCACCCTTTTGCATAAGGGGTTAAAGGGCTAATGCCCGACAGGTGTGTCATCTTCCATGTTCTTACGTCATATATATTTCATTTGGATTTGATACTGCACTTGATTTTCTAATCCCATATTCTTGTGTTAGTGTTGTTCATTATTTTACAAAGGTAATCAAGTAAGAAGACTCTCTCCATCGGCCGACCGATAGGAAGAGAAGGAAGTCGACTCACATCTCCCCACGCTTTAAGGTAATCCGTGATCCCTCCTTACTTATTTGTTATACCATTTGAGACCCACGCGTCCTCTGGCGATCACACCTCCGTATTAGCATCCCACGTATGCTCCCTTTCCTTTTTCCCCATTCATTCTTAGCTTTGTTTATTCATAATTATTTATTTCTTTCTAAGTGGATTTAAATAGATCTACATACATCGCTCACTCTAGTCGCTTCATTTTCAAGACCACCATTGTAATGCCCTGGATCCTTGGTAGGTCTTGCTGGATCTTCATTGGATCTCTTGGATTGGTTTCGGTGAGTTTCGGTTCGCTTTGGTGGCTTCCGAGTTGAGTTTTACGATCCGTGTGAGTTTTTCTCTCGTACTAGTTACGGAACCCTACGGTGAATTTACTTATCAGTTCCTCGACTCGTGGATGCTGCATCGACGATGTACTCTCCGAGCCGATCGTTTTGACTATTTTTGCATATTTTTCTAAATTTGTGCATTTTCGACGTATTTTCAGAATTGTCAGAAATTAGGAAAATTTCCTAATTTCTTTTCTGTTTCTTTCCTTTTCCTCTCTCCTCCTTCTCATTCGCACGTTCGCCTCTCTCTCTCCCGTTGTTTCTCGTTCTCCCGCCTTCTCGCCTGCGGCTGCAGACGGAGGGGTGCAGGGGCGTGCTGGTGACGATGAGATGCTGCTGAGGTGCGCGATAGTGCGAGGATCGAGATGGTGTAAGGTTTTGCACAGCACTATCGGACAACGCAGCGGATAACAAAAATTATTTGTCCGATCCCGGTGCTATGGAAAGCTTAATCTGTGCTCTAATTGGTGTTTCTAAGACCCTAATTACGGGTTGCGTGTTTCACCTTGTGCGGAACGACGCTGTCCGCGATGCCCGATGCCGAATATCGAGCCGCACAGCTGTACGGCCTCTAGAACAGATCCACACGGACCCTTGCGCAACAACGGTACCTCCCCGACGTAACTTTTCCCGACTCTATCACCTTCTGGAGAGAGAGAGAGTAAGGGGGAAAAGGGGGGAGGCTAATCCTCCTCTTAGGTTTAATGCTTGATTAGCCTAAGAGGTTGGAAGCTGAAGGCTTGAATGAGCTTCACGTAGGTGCCATATATATAGAATTTGGACCCTTTTCTAAAGACCTCCAAAGGTTCAAAATTGTATATATGATCTTTCCATTATTATACATATGTATTAAGCCCCATTTACACTCCTTTCCAAAAGGAATTAAAAGGAAATAATACATACATTTGTATAATAATAATCCGTCACCCAATAATCCATTGTGTGTGATCCTCTAGGCCCATAGTCACTCTAGTTTAAGGTCCATTCACTTCTAATTAAGGTCCATTAACTTCTAATTCTTAATTAGAAGTAAATTAAACGTATTATTCGCTTATACAAGAGTCGAATAATAGTTCAATTCATTCCGAACCTTCGATCACATTGGGTCAAGCAAATCCGCATGATCCTAGAGGACGCCGGGTTTAAACCAGCATGTCTGGTACCTGTAAGTCTACAGTTACCGCATCGATATAATCCCTCGCTCGTTCTATGAGTCTGGTACGATCGAGGGTATGGCTCCTATCAAACCCCATGATCGTGCCATTTGACTATGACCTCCTTAAAGTGTATGACGTCCGTTCTAAACGAACTCACACGACCTTAGCCAGGGATTTAACGGAGCGTTAATGTCATGATCCATTAACTGTCTGATATATACCCGACAGTGAGCGATCCCTTCTTGACCATTGACGATCTTCACACGTATCCTGGAGTGGTTAATGACTCGACAACTCATGACTTATGGTTAAAGTCACTTAGCCAAGTAATTAAACCATTCTAATCCTCGTGTAAGATCCGATCAATGTCTCAGGTCAAAGGACCAACGATGCTACTGAGACAGTTGGATCTTCAGTTGACATTAGGTATAATCAACCATCTGAAGATCCAATAGCGGATCAGTTCAGTGTACATCCTCCAAGGACATACACCTACACATATATGTTGGTGCCCCGCACCAATGACCATGAGACTGGTCACTGACACATCATGTGTACTGGTTTAATATGTAATCAAAGTCCCTGAGTGATTACCCTCCAACCAGGAACAGTTTAAGGTATGTGTACATGTAAAGTCAATCTCATGTTCGAGATCCCATCTCGAGCTGACTTTACAACCACATATCCTAGGGACAACGTAAAGTAACACAATCGCATATTTACGCTCAAACACTACTTTATTAATAATGAACAAGATCGTACAACTATTGGGCCTACCCGACCCGAAATTGACATGTAGCACACCAACACTAACAATCTCCCACTTGAACTACAGCCAATTGCCCACAACTTTGAGGCCCATCTTATCCCGATGACGCTCAAACACAGTTTGTGTCAAAGGCTTAGTCAGTGGATCTGCTATGTTGTCTTCTGACGTTACACGCTCTATCGTCACATCTCAACGATCAACAATCTCCCGAATAAGGTGAAAGCGCCTGAGAATATGCTTTGACCTTTGGTGAGATCTCGGTTCCTTCGCCTGGGCGATGGCCCTATTATTATCACAAAATAATGGGATGGGAGCCGATATCTCGGGAACTACGCCAAGTTCCAAGATGAATTTCTTCATCCAGACGACTTCTTTAGCAGCTTCAGCTGCAGCAATATATTCTGCCTCCGTCGTCGAATCTGCAGTCGTATCTTGCTTGGAGCTTCTCCAACTGACTGCCCCTCTATTCAACATGAATACAAATCCAGACATGGATTTGCAGTCATCTGGATCTGACTGGAAACTAGAATCTGTGTAAGCTCTAAGCTGTAGGTCCTCTCCTCCATAAAGTAGAAAATGATCCTTAGTCCTTCGCAATTACTTAAGGATACCCTTTACTGCCTTCCAGTGTTCTTCGCCTGGATTTGCCCGATATCTACTGACAATGCTTAAAGTATTGACAACATCAGGTCGTGTACATAGCATTACATACATGATTGACCCTATCGCCGAAGCATAGGGTACCTTATTCATGTGTGCCACATCCTCAGAAGTTTTAGGACTCATCCTTTTGGATAGGCAAATTCTATGTCTCATGGGAATGAGACCTCTCTTGAAATTTTCCATCCTAAACCTTTTGAGGATAGTATCTATGTACATATATTGGGATAATCCTAGCATCCTTTTAGATCTATCTCGATAGATCCTTATGCCCAGCACATAGGATGCTTCTCCCAAATCCTTCATAGAGAAAGTCTTGGACAACCAAGACTTGGTTGATGTCAACATCTCTACATCATTCCCAATGAGTAAGATGTCATCAACATAAAGGACCAAGAAGGTCACAGAGCTCCCACTGACCTTCTTGTAAACACATGATTCATCTTCATTCCGAATGAAGTTGAAAGATTTGACAGCCTCGTCAAATCTTAAGTTCCAGCTTCTAGATGTCTGCTTTAATCCATAAATGGATCTTTGAAGTTTGCATACCTTATTAGGATGTAGCTTGGAGGTGAATCCTTCATGCTGTACCATGTACACCTCTTCTGACAGATTTCCATTAAGAAAAGCTGTCTTCACATCTATTTGCCAGATCTCATAATCCAGGTATGCAGCAATGGCAAGGAGGATTCTGATTGACTTAACCATGGCTACCGACGAAAACGTCTCGTCATAGTCAATGCCTTGCCTTTGACGATATCCTTTCGCCACTAGTCTAGCCTTGTATGTGTCAATCTGTCCATCTGCACCGATTTTCCTTTTGAAAATTCATTTGCAGCCGATATGGACCTTCCCTTCGGGTACATCAACTAAGTTCCAAACTTTGTTGGTGTACATGGACTGGATTTCTGAATCCATTGCCTCTTTCCATTTCTCGGAGTCTACACTACGGATTGCCTCCTGATACGACTGAGGATCATCATCCTCATCGATACGTACCTTAGAGGACCCCTCTGAGACATGTCCAACATATCTCTCAGGTTCTCTCGGTAGTCTACCAGATCTCCGTAGTGTCAGTGTTTCACTTTGAATAGGATCAACCGATACAGTCTCATCTAATGAGTTTGTGTCTATGGGTTGTGGTTCTTGGACCTTGTCCAATTTTATCTGGCTCCCACTGTTTTTCTGGAGTAGATATTCTCTTTCCAGAAATACAGCTCTCTTGGCCACTAAGACTCTTTGCTCAGAAGGGTGATAGAAATAATATCCAAACGTCTCCTTTGGATATCCCACAAATTTACACTTATCGGTCCTCGACTCAAGCTTATCACTCTCGTTCTTCTTTACATGAGCAGGACACCCCCAAATTTTAATGTGATTAAAATTTGGTTTCATGCCCTTCCATATCTCATATGGTATAGAAGGAACTGATTTATTTGAGATCCTATTCAATAAATATGCTGCAGTCTCTAATGCACAGCCCCAGAGTGACAAGGGTAGTCCTGACATAGACATCATGGATCGGACCATATCTAACAAGGTCATGTTTCTCCTCTCGGATACACCATTGTGCTGTGGTGTATACGGTGGAGTCCACTGAGAAACTATTCTATAGTCTTTAAGATAAGAAGTGAATTCATGGCTTAAGTATTCACCTCCTCGATCCGATTGAAGAGCCTTAATACTTTTACCTGTCTGTTTCTCTACTTCATTCTTGTATTCATTAAACTTCTCAAAGGCTTGTGACTTATGTCTCATTAAATACACATAGCCATATCTAGAGAAGTCATCAATAAAAGAAATAAAATAGAGATAACCTCCTTTTATTTTTATGGACATGGGTCCACACACATCCGAGTGTATGAGCTCGAGAAGGTCAACAGCACTCTCACCATGTCCACCAAAGGGAGCCTTGGTCATTTTCCCCATGAGACACGACTCACAGGTATCAAATGACTTGTATTCGAACGAATTCAAATACCCATTTGAGTGTAAGTGAGAGACTCTTTTCTCACCTACATGACCAAGTCTGCAATGCCATAGATATGCAGAATTCACTTCATCAGCATTGGAAATTTGCATAACATTAGAACGTGTATCTAATACATAAAGACCATTGACTAATGAATCATTGGCTATAATCAAACCATTATTCATTATAGAGCACCCAGTGCTATTGAAAGTCAATGTATATCCAATGTTATACAAGACAGAGATTGAAATAATGTTCTTAATAATATTAGGAACATAATAACAGTCATTCAACTCCAGAATGACTCCTGAAGGTAAATTGAGACGTGCAGTCCCGACAGCTTTGGCAGCAACCAAAGCTCCATTGCCCATCCTCAGTTCAATCTCCCTTTTGTCCGATCACCTTCTATTTGCCAGCACATGCACAGAATTACAGATATGAGATGCACATCCAGTATCCAATACCCATGATGTGGATTCCATATATGACAAATTAAGGTCTATGACAAAAATACTTTCATTTAGAATTGCCTTGTAATTCCTTTTCCAATGCCCAGTTTCCCCGCATCGAAAACATTTGTCTTCCTTTTCATTCTTCTTGCCCTTCCCTTTGTCAACTTTGGCGATTTGCTTACCCGTGGCCTTTTTCTTTCCCTTCCCTTTGTTACTCGTGGTGGATATTTGAGAGACCTTCCTTTTCTTGTTGGCCCGGCCAACAATCATTACAGACGAAGAATGGAGGAAGATTAAAACGCAAGTGATCATGGACTTTAACCCTAATGTAGTTTGCACAAAATAAATGCATCTAATGCAAAATTAAAACGCAAGTGATCATGGACTTTAACCCTAATGTAATTAAGACATCCGGCCCACTTTCGATGCAGCTGGATCATCCTCGTCGGGTGTGCTCCGCGCTTTCAAACTCTGACGCCGCAGTAATTACAACTTTTACACAGCTCGCACGCCAGAAAAAAGTAAATTACATATCAATAAAATTTCAGAAGCCCTCAGGGCGAGTACAACAATGGAGGAAGATAGAAGTACATTAGAATTTTAACAGAGAGAGAAAGAAGGTTCGCAGACCCCAATTAATTACATTAATCCAAGTCCATGATCACTTGTCAACCCATTCAAATAAAATCAATCAAGGGTTATTTTCAGAAAATAATCCTTACTTTTGAATTTAAAAATGGGATGTGCAAACAAAAACCATGCCAGTTTTGTTAAATTTTAAAAATTGAAGCATGATTAACTAAAAATAAACAGACAAGCAGGTCAATACAGGGTAAATAAAGTAAACCACGTAAAGAACCATCATTTTCTACAGGGGCATCTATATGAGATAATTAATTAAATTTAAATTTAAATTTAATTATCTAATAATCAAATTTAAATTCAAAATTTAAACATGTCAATAATTTAAATTTAAATTTAAACTAATTATCCAATAATTTTTGTTTGAAAGTAAATTTAAAATAATGCAATTATCCTCAATTAGAAATTTTTAAAATTCAAAATTTGAATTGAACAATTATCTAATAATTAAAAATTAAAAAATTAATTTTTTCACATTTAACTTCAATAAAATTTAAATTTTAAATTTTTTAATTATCTAATAATTAAAAATTCAAAAATTAAAATTTATTGAAGTAACTTCAATTATTAGCATTTTATCTCAAGGTAAATAGTAACTATCTCACATCGGTAAATTCAAATCGGTTAAATAAAATTTACCATTCGCCATTTACTATTGAGATAACACTATTTAACTTATGAAATAAAACCCAATTTAATTTACATTGCATTTCTATATATATATCCTATATATATATAAAATTATCTTAGTACTTATAAATTAAAAAAATAAAAAATAAATTTTTTTAAATTTAAAAAAAAATTAGCAAGCCGCCCGCGCGCGTTGCGGGCGCCCGCCACGCGGGCGTCCGCGTGGCGGCGCCGCCACGCGGGTGCGCCCGCCGCGCTCTGCGCCTAGCGGCGCAGTGCGCCCGGCGATGATAATAATATTATTATTATTATTTACAAAAAAAATGTGCTGCCCTGATGCCCAACATCCAGGAAGAACAGAAATGCCTAGCACTCCTGTCTTTAAATAATAATTGAAGATTTAGATTACCCCTAAAACATGGTTCTAAACGGCGATAAAAACACCGATCAGAGCGCGAAACCTGTCTCTGATACCACAGTAAGGTTTCGCACAGCACTATCGGACAACACAGCGGATAACAAAAATTATTTTCCGGATCCCGGTGCTATGGAAAGCTTAATCTGTGCTCTAATCGGTGTTTCTAATACCCTAATTACGGGTTGCGTGTTTCACCTTGCGCGGAACGACGCTGTCTGCGATACCCGATGCAGAATATCGAGCCGCACAGCTGTACGGCCTCTAGAGCAAATCCACACGGACCCTTGCACAGCGACGTTACCTCCCCGGCGTAACTTTCCCCGACTCTATCACCTTCTGGAGAGAGAGAGAGAGAGCAAGGGGGAAAAAGGGGGGAGGCTAATCCTCCTCTTAAGCTTAATGCTTTATTAGCCTAAGAGGTTGGAAGCTGAAGGCTCGAATGAGCTTCACGTAGGTGCCATATATATAGAATTTGGACCCTTTTCTAAAGACCTCCAAAGGACCAAAATTGTATATATGACCTTTCCATTATTATACATATGTATTAAGCCCCATTTACACTCCTTTCCAAAAGGAATTAAAAGGAAATAATACATATATTTGTATAATAATAATCCGTCACCCAAGAATCTATTGTGTGTGATCCTCTAGGCCCATAGTCACTCTAGTTTAAGGCCCATTAACTTCTAATTCTTAATTAGAAGTAAATTAAACGTATTATTCGCTTCTACAAGAGCCGAATAATAGTTTAATTCATTCCGAACCTTCGATCACGTTGAGTCAAGCAAATACGCATGATCCCAGAGGACGCCAGGTTTAAACCAGCCTGTCTGGTATCTGTAAGTCCACAGTTACCGCATCAATATAATCCCTCGCTCCTTCTATGAGTCTGGTACGATCGAGGGTATGGTTCCTATCAAACCCCATGATCGTGTCATTTGACTATGACCTCCTTAAAGTGTATGACGTCCGTTCTAAACGAACTCACACGACCCTGGCCAGGGATTTAACGGAGCGTCAATGTCATGACCCATTAACTGTCTGATATATACCCGACAGTGAGCGATCCCTTCTTGACCATTGACGATCTTCACACGTATCCTGGAGTGGTTAATGACTCGGCAACTCATGACTTGGTTAAAGTCACTTAGCCAAGTAATTAAACCATTCCAGTCCTCGTGTAAGATCCGATCAATGTCTCATGTCAAAGGACCAACGATGCTATTGAGACAGTTGGATCTTCAGTTGACATTAGGTATAATCAACCATCTGAAGATCCAATAGCGGATCAGTTCAGTGTACATCCTCCAAGGACATACACCTACACATATGTGTTGGTGCCCCACACCAATGACCATGAGACTGGTCACTGACACATCATGTGTACTGGTTTAATAGGTAATCAAAGTCCCCGAGTGATTACCCTCCAACAAGGAACAGTTTAAGGTATGTGTACATGTAAAGTCAATCTCATGTTCGAGTTCCCATCTCGAGCTGACTTTACAACCACATATCCTAAGGACAACGTAAAGTAACACAATCGCATATTTACGCTCAAACACTACTTTATTAATAATGAACAAGATCGTACAACTATTGGGCCTACCCGACCCGAAATTGGCCTGTAGCACACCAACACTAATAGATGGATTTGGCGCGCTCCCGAACGGTGGATTCAAAGCCGACGTTTGAGCTCGCGGCGCGGTTTAGTCCCTTCGGGGCACGGTTTCTTCGGTGGAGGTAGGGTGACGCTTCCTCACTTCTTCCTCTCCGTTTTCCCTGCCATTGCACGCCGTTCGACAAGGAAACGGTCGAGTTTGGGCTTGTTTAGTCTAAACCGTGATTTTCGGAGTTTATAGGGTTCGCCGAAAAACGGCAACCATTTGTAGCTCGGTTAGTGTTGAACTGACCGTTGGGATGTTAGGATCCTATCCATACTAGTTTTGTGTTGATCGGTGGTCATTCGAGGTCGGTAGGAGCCCGAGAACCTCGTTGACCCATTTAGGGTTGATTCGTTGAAATCGCCCGGATCTTGTGTTTTTGGGGTTGCATGTGGGCTTTTTAGCCTTCTTATGTAGTTTTTCATCGTCGAGGGTTGTTTCCTCTACGCTTCGGCGTGAATGGGGCGTGGAACGGGTCGATTTGGCCATTCCTCTATTTTCCCGCTATAGCTGATGTGGCGGTCGTTCCAGGGACCGTCATTTGCTCTGACGGCCCCACGACTGACCGTTACATTGTCTGGGTTGATTGAGTTCTTTAGGGTTTTGAGAGAGTGACGGCCGAGGGTTGGCGCGTCATATTTCTCTGACGCGTCCCGTGTGCCGCGTTATATCTCTTTTGTCATTTATTGCTTGGGTTAAGTCGGTTCCTCTAACGCGCTTGACCCAGCGCGTTAGATGGATGTAACGCGCCCTGTTCTGACTGTTACATTCCGTTTGACCGACGTTGACCATTTGAGGCGGTGCCTCTAGCGGTGGTTCCCCCGTGCGTTAGATGTTTGTAACGCGCCTGCCCCAGGCCGTTACATGCTGTGTTGGCTAAGTTGGGTTGCTGCGCCGTTGGATATAACGGTGGGGCCATTGTGCGTCAGACGTTTGTAACGCGCCCTGTGCTGGCCGTTACATGCCTCTCAGCTAGCTTTGGTTATGGGTGTGTTGGCCCTGACGCGCCTGGTCTTGTGCGTCGACTGGCTATAACGCGCTCACTCCCATGCGTTAGTTTGTTGTAACGCACCTCATCTAGCGCGTTACATGCTTCGTGTGTTTTGTGTTTGAGGGTTGTTGGCCCTGACGCCCCTGGTCTGGCGCGTCAGGTGTGTGTAACGCGCCCCGTGCTGGTCGTTACATGCTATTTTCTGTGTTTTAGAGTTGGTTAGGGCGGTGTGAGTGACGGGTGCTCCCCCGACCATCGCGTGGAGTGTAACGGCCCAGGTCTAGACCGTCATATGCTTGTAGCGGTCTAGGGGTGGCGCGTTACATGCCCTGTGCTCTGATTTCCGTTCCTTCGATTTCTGCTTGTCTTGGCTTGGCCTTGTGGTCTGCCCGTTGTCCCGTGGATGTCTTCTGACATCCTATGAGGGCTAAGACTACGTTATAAGGTGGCCAGGAGTCTTCTTGCTTGAGGTAGGATTCTCTTTCCTACTTTTTGAGCATTGTTGTTAGGTTCTGGTCAACCCGGTCTGACCTAGTGGTTGACTTGTGACCTAGTGTGTGCGTGTCTTGGCGGTTCTGTCCAATCCGAGACACTGGTTCTGGATGTCTCGAGGTATCATTTACCTTGGTTTGCGTGTCCAGGTGTGCTAAGGGTTGCTGGTGTTCCCTCAGGTCTTCGTGTGTTATTTTCTGCGGAGTGTCGTTTCTTGGCTTAGGATTAGACCGATCGGCGGCTTGTTCCACTGCCTGTGACGATCTTGCCCTTGAGTCGTTCGACTCGGGATCGTTACGTTGTAGGTCTAGTTGCCTTATCCTAAGTCCGTTCGGCGGTGGTTGTCCTGCCAGGAGTGCTGTCTGTTCGTGCGACATGGTTTGTGGGCTGTCTGCACTTTAGCACTCGTGTTTTCGAGTCTTGTGCCTCGTGAGCCTCCGTTTGTTGTTACCCTTCGGTCTCTTGAGTGCCGGCCCGCTTGCGGATAGCGGAGGGTTCCCGTACACGGTTTGTAAGCTACTTCCGTGGGCTCCCAGCCAACGATAGCGTCCTGTCGATGGGGAAAACTAGCTAGAGGACCTGGCTTAGGCTAGAGCCAGTGTGTGCACATGTTGTCAGGGACTGAGGACTTACGTCGACGGACGTGACCCTGACTAGTTACTTGTCTTGTTGTTGTTCTGTTTCTGGTTCAGCATCTGTTGGTGCTGCCTCTCCTTGGACTCAGAGCGGTTGTTCCTTGGACTTGGTTTTGAGTACCTTGGCCTCCGCTGTTTTGGGCGTGTGTAGGTAGGTACTTGTGGCGCAGCGTAAGACGTCAGTGACGCAGCTGGCTATTTCTGTGAGGAGGTGCTTCCGTCACGTGACACGTGACTCTCCGCGTTTCTTGCGCATTGTGACCTTTACGAGTGGCCCTCTCATGGCTGTACTCGAGGTCAGTGCCATATTACGTGCGCGACGTTCTGGTCGTGCGTGGGGCTGTGTGCACGACGTTTTTGCTCGTGTTTGGTTGTCGTGTGTCTAGGTCTTCTCTAGACCTTTTTGTCTGCGTTGTTGGTTTTTGCCCTCTTCTTTAGTGTTGGTCGACGGATTGGTGTACCCTACTGTGTGAGTTTAGGGTTGACCGTCTGTTGCCTTTTGGAGTATCTTAGAGTGCCGAGTTCTCCTCGTTGGCCGTGTTCCGTGTTTTACGGCCTCGCTCTTCTTTGTTGTTGAGCTCCCCTTGCTCGTTGCCTGTTCCCTACTCATGCTGTCCCTGTTCTATTTACAGTTTTGTAGTGTAGCTTTTTCTGCTTTGCTGCACTTGTTGTTTTACAGTTGCTTCCGTTGCACTGTGCGTTTTTCAGTGGGGATCCGCGTGACCCCTACTGAGTTTCTGGTTAGAGACTCACCCATACTTTTCAGGTGGGTTTCGCCTTCTGCTTCCGCATGGTTCCTGGAGTGTGCGTGCTCGTTGCGTGCCGTTGCTGCGAGCTGGTACCTACGTCGGGCTTCTCCCGACCTTTTGGTACGTCTTTCTTTTCTATCGACTGTACTGTGCTAGACTAGTTGTCTTTACCTTTGGACTGACTCTGGGATATAATTGTTAATTTGAATAGTTAATTAAAAAGTAATTTTATTTCTGCTACTTTAGCAAACCTATCTAATAAAATTTAATTGCTTACTGTACTATCTCTGTGGCTTCAATGTACTCTACACGTGCCTTTTTCCCTTCGGAACTTTCCCGCTCTTGGGAGGCCTCGCGGGTTCCATGCAGTATCACGCGTATCCGGTAGTTCTACCGGGTATGCCGGGTATTCGGAATCCGGGTCGCTACAGAATGGTATCAGAGCAGTGTTCTGAGGTGTTCGGAGTTCTTTTATGAGCTATCAGAGAATTATCATGTGAAGTACATGGGAATCTGAGATATACAGTTTCCAGAGTCGTGAAAGTCCAGTACAGTCTTCAGTTGGCTTCGGTTTGTGATTTTTTGTCGCGTTATTTTCTGTGTGATCTTGTGCGTGCTTGGTTGGCACTGTACAAGATGGTTTTGCTCTCGTCTGGATGTGACGAGGTGCTTCGTTCGGTTTTAGTGTTGATCTCGATCGTGTTGCACTTGGCAGTGTTTGTCGGTTGGCATGAACCTGCAGTGCATTGTTCGAGATGATTCTGTGTTTTGCTCAGGTGGCTTATGACTTTTAGCGTTGGTATGATGGCCATGCATGTTTTCACATTGTCTTGGTCGTCCCGACTTTAGTCTGTTCAGCTCTTGATGTGTTTTCGCTTCTGTTGAAGTGCTCGATTTGATTCCGTGTTGGAGAAGTTGCTCAGGCAAGGTAGGATTTTCCCTTCCTGGTGAGCTTTTGTGATTGAGCTTCTTGCTTCTTGTCCCTTCTGGTGGAATCTTTTCGAGGTTTGCCTTGGATTTGCTGTCTTAGTGATGCCTTTGTCATGTGTCTGCTTAAGTGTGGACAGCTTTGTTTTGAGCCTGATCTGCTCTTTGCTATACGGTTGCTTGGCTTTGGACTCCATGATGGTGTTAAGAGCTGTCGCGCACCATGTTGTCGTGCCATGTCCAGCGGCCGATGTATTGTGAAGGCTCATTTATCGTTTTCAGGACGTGAAGGTAAGTTGAGATTGATGCTTTCCTTGTGCTTTGTGCTGAAGCTGGTGCTCTTGTCCTGTTGCACTTAGGCTCCTTGTGATCGGTTGTTCGCGAGATCGGTACTCGTGGCGTGTTAATTACGATCTTTGTTGATTGCGATGGCGCCTGGTGTGTGCTGAGGTGCGACTACCGAGGTTATTCTGTTGCCTGTGGGCGTTGTTGAGAGTGCAGCGGAAGTGTGTGGGTTGGCTACTCACGGGTCGAGAGATTTGTTCTTTCTCGATGTGACTTCGTCTTGGCTTCTTGTGCCTTGATGTCGTCTGTTGCCATGCCATTGTTGGAGGTTTTCTGGTGTTGGCATTGGCATTTGCGAGTATTGGGGAATTTGTCAGCATTCCTGCTGATTGACTACCCTTTGCTCTGCATTTCTTTCTTGGGTGTTGTGCTCTCGAGGCGTGTTCGTGGTCCTTGAGATGTGTTCTCCGAGATTGTTGTTGTTTCTCGTTATTGTGGGTCTTTTCTTGGTGAGCAGTCTGATGCGTGACGCGTTCCTTGTGGTCGTGTGCTCAGCTGTTCCTGTGCCTTGATGTGACCCTGCTTGCAGTTGTGTTCCATGGTTCTATGTTCAGAGTGGAACCGGAATCCTGCAGGTGTTGCCGCTGTGTTGTTTCTGTGAGTGTTGTTTCTCTATGATTATGTGTCTCTGTCTTGGACCATTGTCTTGTCAGTAGCTTTGCTGTACTCTTTTCCCTAGAGTGGCTTGCGACTCGGTCAGATGTAATATCTGAATGAGGACTGACTTGTTCGGAACGCACCGATCGCAACGGTACCCTCGTGCCTGGGGGAACCGCCAGATTCGCCCGCAGCGAGCTTCCGAAGTAAAAGCCGAAACACACACCGGAAATCGGAAAATACACGCGAAAAAGCCGCGGAACGCCTCCGGGCCTCCGAAACAACTCCGGATCGCGCCGATCCGAACACGAAATATGTCCGAAACGAAATTTCAGACACAACAGGGCCGGACACTCCGAAAACCAAATCCGGGACCCAAGAAGAAAGGATCCGAAAGGTCCGGGATATTACAGCCCTCCCCCCTTAAGGAATTTCATCCTCGAAATTGCGAACAACCCAAGGGGAAAGAAGAGGAAGACTCACTCAAACAGGTACGGGAACTGCTGACGTATCTCGTCCTCACGTTCCAACGAAGCCTCACCACCAGAGTGTCATTGCCACACGACCTTTACCAAGGGAATAACCTTGTTCCGCAGGCGCTGCTCTCGCCTATCCTCCACGCGGATCGGAAACTTTGGGAGAGAAAGATCTGGAGTCACCTCATGTAATATCCCGGACCTTTCGGATCCTTCTTCGTGGGTCCCGGATCTGGTTTTCGGAGCGTCCGGCTCTGTTGTGTCTGAAATTTCGTTTCAGACATCTTTCGTGTTCGGATCGGCGCGATCCGGAGTCATTTCGGAGGCCCGGAGGCGTTCCGCGACTTTTCCGCGCGTGTTTCCCGATTTCCGGCGCGGGTTTCGGCTTTTCCTTCGGACGCTCGCTGCGGGTTAACTGGGCCGTTCACCCGGGCACGAGTGGTACCGTTGCGATCGGTGCGTTCCGAGGATTCTGGAAATATATTTTTCTATTTTTTGATATTTTTCCGAAAATTCGGATTTTCTATATAGCCCTAATTCTTTTTCTTTTCTTTTCCCCTTTCTCTTTCTTCTTCTTCTTTCTCCTTCCTTCCCCAACCGTGACCGCACCCTCCTCTCTCCCTCTCTCCCATTCGGGCGCCGCAAACCCCTCTCCGGCTACGGACGGCGGCGGGGCGACGGCGCGGACGCGTGGGCGACGGTGAGGCGATCTCGTGGGCGTGCGGCGAGCGTGGGAAGCGTGGGGAGTTCGTGAAGCTTCGAGCATTCTTCGTGATTCGTGATCGATCCGGCGGAGCATTCGCCCCATTGAGGTAGGGTGACGTTCCTTAGCCTCATGCCGATCTTTTCCGCGATTTATAGGCCGCGGGGAGGCCGAGAGAGGATCGTTTGAGCGTTTTTAGGTTTTTCCATGATTTGGGGAGAGCTCGCCCGATCTATGGATTCGATGCATGATTTCGTGTTTTGATGGCCTAGAATCATGCTAGGGGTCCCCAGGGGTCTTCCCCTTTATTTTCCCCCTCTCCTTTGGAGACATGGGGGCGTGGTTAGAATTTTTGGGCTTTCTTACCGTTTTCGGCCGCGGACTGAGAACGCGCTATACTCCAGTAGCGCGTTCTTGGAGGTCGCGCTGCCCCGACCGAGCGCGTTCATCGGTGAAGATGAACAGTAGGGCGGTTCGTGTCGCGCTATGGGGTCCTAGCGTGATTATCCTTGTCGCGCTAGGAGGACCTAGCGCGATGGTCCTTGTCGCGCTAGGGTTCCCTAGCGCGATGGTCCCTGTCGCGCTAGGGAGACCTAGCGCGATCTTCTCTGTTGCGCTAGGGTTCCCTAGCGCGTTCTTCTGTGTCGCGCTGGGTATCCCTAGCGCGACCTGTCCTTCTGTCGGGTGTCTCTCTTGGGCCGTGTGTGCGTCCCGGGCACCCCGTGGAGTTCCGTGACCGTGTCTTTGGTGTCCGAAGGTTTCGTTTGCCTTGGTCATGAGTTTGGCCGTGGGCGGTACGTCCGTTTTTCTCCGACCGTGGCCCCGTTGACGGAGCTAGTACGTGGGGTGATTCCCACACGTTGTCGGGTTCGAACGTCGTTTTCCGTTGACTTGAGAGTCTACTCCTTCAGTGACCCTCCACTAGTCGTAGCCCACCAGTACGAGGTGCTGGTCTCACCTGGGAGTGGTGTACGGGCACCCACCTTTCGAGACGGTTTGTGGACCGGTTACCGTAGGCCCTTCGTCTTAGCCAGAGTCCGGCTGCGGGGGAAAACCGGTCAGAGGGCCAGACCTAGGACGCGTGGTCTGTGTGTGCACACGTGGTTGGGGGCGGTTGGACCCACGTCGACGGGCGTGACCCCAGCTAGTCACTTGTTTGTGGTTACTTGTACGGTGTTTGCGCCTCGGGTAGGACCTACCACGTCAGGCGGTTCACCTGCGGTGCGGTGTAAGACGTCAGGGGACGCTACCGGCTGTGCTTCTAGTGGGTGGTACTCCTGTCGAGTACGGAGTGTCAGACTGTCAGTCGTGTGTTTCCGACCTTCGGGTTTTGGCGGTTCGACCGTTGAGTTTCGGTCTTCTCGTACCGTGGCACGTGTGTCGGTTTGCGTGCCGTAGGGTCTAGTTCTGTAGAGTACAGGGCTTTCCTTTCCGAGGCACTTTCCTACCGCTAGAGTAGTGGTTTCTCGTTTTTCGAGGTAGGGTTCGAGTGATCCCTACTGAGTCTTGTTCCGAGACTCATTCCCTGCGTGTTTTCACCGTGTTTCAGGTGAGACACCACCTTCGGGGAGCGCGTCAGGAGCGCAGCGTGGTGCGGGTGCCCAGAGGTAGTGCCAGAGGTCAGAGCCGGGGGATGCCCCGTGTAGCTGTACTGTTCTTTCTTGTCACTGTACTAGTCGTGGACTACTGTTGCTGTTGTTGTTATTTTATTGTGGACCATGTAAATTGTTAATTTATTTCCTGCTTAACATTATAACTGTTTAATTTCTGCAATTATTTGTGATACTTGTGTAGTTTCCACACCATCCTTTTAACCCTTCCGAGTCTTCGGGCTCGTGGGTGGCGGTGCGAGTCTCGGGTTATCGGGCCTTCCCGGTAATAGGATTCTCGGGTCGTTACACCTCAGGCCAAACGGAAAACTCGAGCACAATGAGAGTCATCGGGCATATACTTCCGCAACATCGAGACGTGGAACACGTCATGCACCGACGCTAACTCAGGAGGTAACTGCAACCGGTAAGCAACCTCACCGATGCGCTCCACAATCGCGAAAGGACCAATATAGCGGGGACTCAGCTTCCCACGCCGTCCAAAACGCATCACCCCCTTCATCGGAGAAACTCTCAAGAACACATGATCGCCCACGGCGAACTCGAGGGGCTGCCTCCTACGGTCAGCATAGCTCTTCTGCCGACTCTGGGCCGCCAACATGTTCTGACGAACCAGGTGCACACCGTCCACACATTGCTGCACCAATTCTGGTCCCGTTAAAACACGCTCACCCACCTCAAATCAATCAAGTGGAGTCCGACAAGGACGCCCATACAATGCCTCATAAGGAGCCATGCCGATGCTCGAATGATAGCTGTTGTTATAGGCAAACTCCACCAACGGTAGGTGATGAATCCAACTCCTCTGCCACTCCAGGCAGCAGGATTTCAGCATGTCCTCCAAGGTCTGAATGGTCCTCTCAGACTGATCATCTGACTGGGGATGATACGCCGAGCTAAAAGCCAACTCCGTGCCAAGAGCTCGCTGAAAACTCCTCCAGAATCCAGAAGTGAAGCGCGGATCCCGATCCGACACGATCGAAATGGGAACCCCATGCAACGGAACGATCCGCTCCACATACAAACGAGCCAACTTAGACACGCTCCAGCTGATTTTGACCGGTAACAACCGCGTCACCTTCGTCAGCCGATCCACCAGCAACCAAATATTGTCCTGCCCACTCGGGGTCCTCGGCAATCCCACCACGAAATCCATGGTCACATGGTCCCACTTCCAAGCATGAACATCCAAGGGCTGGAGAGTACCTCCTGGTCGCTGATGCTCCGCCTTCACCTGCTGACAGATCAGGCACCTGGCCACAAACTCTGTGACATCTCTCTTCATGCCAGGCCACCAGAACTACCTCCGTAAGTTCCGATACATCTTCGTCGCACCCGGGTGTACAGTGTACCTGCTCCCATGAGCCTCGCGTAACACCGCACGGTGAACCTGCTCCTCCGCTGGGACGTACAGCCTGCCGCGAAACCTCGCAGCACCGTCCTCGCCGAGCTCCACATCAGCCATCGCAAGAATCCGGGGCAACTCCGGGTCTACATGCTGAGCCTCTGTCACCTGACGTCAGATAGCAGGAGTGACAGTCAGACTCGCAAGCGCTGCCAACCCTGGCTCCTGGGGAATCTTAAGCCTAAAAGATACCTCGGGCATTTGTTCCCAGAGCCTCCACTTCCTCAACATCAAGGTACTGACCGCAACCTTCCGACTCAAGGCAACAGCAACGACATTCATCCTGCCCGACTGATAAGACAGGGTGAAGTCATAATCCTTCATGAACTCCATCCAACGCCTTTGTCTGAGGTTCAGATCTCTCTGCGAGAACACATACCTCAAACTCTGATGGTCAGTAAACACCTCGAACTTCTCGCCGTACAGATAATGCCTCCAGATCTTCAGCGCGAAGATCACCGCCGCCAACTCAAGGTCATGGGTGGGGTAGTTCTCCTCGTGGGGCTTTAGCTGCCGAGATGCATAAGCCACCACTCTACCATGCTGCATCAAAACAGCACCCAATCCGACGCCGGAAGCATCTGTACACACCACGAAACCTCCCGATCCAGAAGGTAAAACCAACACCGGAGCCAAGGTGAGCAATCTCTTCAGTTCTCTGAAGCTTTGCTCACACTCCTCGGACCAGACGAAAGGCACATCCTTCCGCGTGAGTCTAGTCATCGGGGTAGCAATGCGAGAAAAATGCTGTATAAACCGGTGATAATAACCTGCAAGCCCAAAGAAACTCCGGATCTCCGTCACCGACCTCGACCTCGGCCACTGCATTACTGTCTCGACCTTGGCGGGGTCCACGGAAATGCCATCACCAGAAATCACGTGCCCCAAAAAGTGCACCTCGCTGAGCCAAAACTCGCACTTGCTGAGCTTCGCATACAACTGGTGATCTCGCAACGTCTGCAGCACCACACCCAAATGGTACGCATGCTCCTCAGCAGACTGCGAATAAACAAGGATGTCATCCACGAAGATGACCACGAACTGGTCCAAATACGGATGAAACACCCTCTGCATCAAGTCCATGAAGGCTGCATGGGCATTGGTGAGTCCAAACGGCATCACCAGAAACTCATAATGCCCGTACCTCGTACTGAATGCAGTCTTCTCTACATCGGACTCGCGAATTCTCAGCTGATAGTAACCGGACCGCAAATCAATCAGCGAGAACACTCGCGCCGACTGCAGCTGGTCGAACAAATCATCAATCCGCGGCAACGGATACTTGTTCTTAATGGTCACTTCATTCAGCTGCCGATAGTCAATGCACAATCGCAGACTACCGTCCTTCTTCTTCACGAACAACACGGGCGCACCCCAAGGGGAAAAACTAGGACGAATATACCCCTTGGCCAACAGTTCCTGCAACTGCGCCCTCAACTACCTCAACTCAGCGGGGGCCATACGGTAGGGAGCCTTCGCCAAAGGTCCCGTACCAGGCACAACATCGATCACGAAATCGATCTCCCACTGGGGAGGTAATCCAGGCAACTCCTCGGGAAAAACGTCGGGAAACTCGCACACCACCGCAATGTCCTCGACATCCGGCTCCATCCGGTCAGACATAACCACGGACGCGAGAAAACCCTGACAACCAGAATCAAGCAATCGACGGGCTCAAATAGCAGAGATAAGGAATCGAGAAGAGGCGGAACGGATACCTTGGAAATAGAAGGTCATCTTGCTCGGATGCTGGAAGTAGACCCTCTTCATTCCACAATCCGCCACCGCTCCATGAGTCTCGAGCCAATCCATGCCTAGAATCACATCGTAATCCCGAAGCTGCAACGCATACAACCTGTCTGGCATACTCCGCCCATCGATCCAAATCGGAACCTGATCGAAGCAATACGGAGTGATCATAAAGTCACCCGAAGGTAACTCCACTGTCAAATCACAGGACAACTGGGTCACCGGCTCCTCGACGCTCGACGCGAAATCCTCCGAAATAAACGAATGAGACGCGCCTGAATCAAACAAAACCCGAGCCGCACAACCCAAAATTTGAACGGTACCTTCCACGAGCTGCGACGCCACTGCCTCTGCCCTGGTCATATGCGTGATCTGACCCCGAGCTCTCTGCCTGCCTCCCACGCTAGCTGACCTGGGTAGTGGCGGATACTGTCCCTGCTGCTGCTGCTGCTGCCTCTGCTGCTGGGGAGCCTGCTGCTGCTGCGGCGGTCTCTGAGGACAGTCACGCACCATATGCCTTGGCTGGTCACACCGAAAACAGACGATCGGCGCCGTGCACTGCCTGCCTGGGTGGGTCCCACCACACCGTGGACAAGGTCCTCGCGATCCACCCACTGATCCCTGACGCTGCAAAGGAATCGGCTGCTGTACACTGCCCGATGAAGCTTGCCCCTGGTCATTGGACTTCTTCTTTCGGAAACTCTTCGAGAAGAACTTTTTGACCTTTGTACCGAAGGACGCAGATCCTGTCGCCGAAGCTGCCGATGCCGGTACTCCTGAACCACCCGACGCATGCTGGAAGAAACCCTGTTGCTGGGTAGCCGGCTGCTGGCTGCGACCTGACAAGGACTGCCCCTGGCTGATCGGTCCTCGAGTCCTCTGCATATCCATCTCCAAAGAAATCGCAACACGAGATGCCGTCTCTAGATCAGTGGCCCCGTTCGCAATCAAATGGTACCTCAGCTCCAGCCTCAAGCCCTGCACAAACTGCGTGGTCCTCACTCTCTCATGCTCCATGATGTGAGGTGCATACCGACCCAGCTCAACAAATCGGGCCCTGTACTGCCACGCGGACATGACACCCTGCACCCACTCCAGAAACTCCCACATCCGCTGCGTAGCAACAATATCTGGACAGTACGTACGCTTGAAGGCACTGACAAAGTCATCCCACTCGATCTGCTCAAGTGGACGAAGCTGAAAAGACGTCTTCCACTCGGAAGACCACCACCTCCGAGCCGTACCCTGCAACTGGTTGTAGGCCAACACCACTCTGTCCTCGGCAGCACTCTTCGCAGAACTGAACACCCGCTCCATCTCATCGAGCCAATCACGAGCCGCATTAGGGTCTGCCTGGCCGCTAAAGTAAGGTGGATGGAACTGCATGAAGTCCCTCACTGCTCGGCCTGGCCCACCCCTAGCTGACGAGCCCTCACCAGCTTCTCCGCCGAACTGCTGAGACATAAGCTGGTACATGCCACGGAAGAAATCCTCGGCCCCCGGAACTCTCACAGCATCCGCGGCCTCGGTAGCCCCCTGTGGCGCTCTACTATGCTCCTCCTGGTCCCCCTGCTGGATCTCCTGACCTCCAGCCGACTGCCCCTGCTGAGAGCGAGAGCTCCTCCTCGGCGCCATACTCGCTCCTAAAGCACAAGACAGAAAACACGAAAACGACAAGGTCAAAATAAACTCGCGGTGCCCAATGTCAGCGTCACCTGTACATCATCGCTGTGGACTAGTTGACCACTACAATTACCTATGATTCTCATGTAATTCCACAACCGCGCTCTGATACCAGCTGTAACGACCCGAGAATCCGATTACCGGGAAGGCCCGATAACCCGAGACTCGTACCGCCACCCACGAGCCCGAAGACTCGAGAGGGTTAAAAGAATGGTGTGGAAACTACACAAGTATCACAAATAATTACAGGAATTAAACAGATATAATATTAAGCATGAAATAAATTAACATTTTTCATGGTCCACAATATAAAATAACAATAACAGCGACAGTAGTGCACAACTAGTACAGTGACAAGAAAGAAAAGTACAGCTACACGGGGCATACCCCGGCTCTGACCTCTGGCACTACCTCTGGGCACCCGCACCACGCTGCACCCCAGACGCGCTCCCCTGGGGCGGCGCCTCACCTGAAACACGGTGAAAACACGCAGGGAATGAGTCTCGGGACAAGACTCAGTAGGGATCACTCGGACCCTACCTCGTAAAACGAGAAACCACTACACTAGCGGTAGGAGAGTACCTTGGAAGGGAAAGCCCTGTACTCTACAAGATAAGACCCTACGGCACGCAAATCGACACACGTGCCACGGTAAGAAGACCAAAACTCATAGGTCGAACCGGTAAAACCCGAAGGTCGGAAACACTCGACTGACAGTCTGTCACTCCGTACCCGACAGGAGTACCACCCACTAGAAGCACAGCCGGTAGCGTCCCCTGACGTCTTACACCACGCCGCAGGTGAACCGCCTGACGTGGTAGGTCCTACCCGAGGCGCAGACATCGTACAAGTAACCACAAATAAGTGACTAGCTGGGGTCACGCCCGTCGACGTGCGTCCACTGTCCCCAACCACGTGTGCACACACAGACCACGCGTCCTAGGTCTGGCCCTCTGACTGATTTTCCCCTCGCACTGGACTCTGATTTGACGAGGGGCCCGACGGTAACCAGTCTAAAATCGTCCTCAGGGTAAGCCTCTCCACCTACTCTCAGGCGGGACCACTCGCGTGTAAGTAGGCTACGACTAGTGGAGGGTCACAAAGAGTAGACTCTCGGGTCTTAACGGAAAATAACTTCGCAATCGTAGGTACGAGGAACGCTCCTTGTACCAACACCGAGGCACGGTGACACAAGCCGGAGCCACCACCTCCCGGGACCCCACGGCATCCCCACGTGTAGCCCCCACATGATGCCTCGCATCAGTCGGGCTACGGGTCAGCACAGGGATCGAGACTAGCTCGTCCGGGATTTGAATCGGCGAGGAAAGGGAGTCGCGGTCACCGGAGGACCGCCTCCAGTGGTCGCGGTCGACCCAGGACCGCTACCACCTAGTCGCGGTCCTCCTGGGACCGCGACCACCCTGGTGCAAGAAAAGCTGAACGCGGTCGCCTGATGACCGTTTTCACCTGGTAGCGGTCTCCAGGAGACCGCGACCAGACTCCAACGGTCAAAAATCATGTCGAAGACCGTGCCGGACCCCATGGTGAAAGCGGTCGCCCCCTGACCGCCACCAGCAGTCGCGGTCAGTCGCACGATC
Source organism: Amorphophallus konjac (assembly GCA_022559845.1). Lineage (NCBI taxonomy): Eukaryota > Viridiplantae > Streptophyta > Magnoliopsida > Alismatales > Araceae > Amorphophallus > Amorphophallus konjac. The sequence goes on from JAHNEJ010000326.1 coordinate 86,012, forward strand.
GCAACCGCCAGCCGACAGAACGAGCCCCAACGGTCAAAAATCCTGGTGAAGGCGGTCCCCACCCGACCGCTACCAGTGAACGCGGCCACTGGTAGACCGCTACCATCTCGAAAAACCGAGAACGGCGGGAAACGGCCAAAAACACCATCCACGCCCCCATACCTCCACCGGAGAGGGGGAAATCAAAGGGGAAGGCCCCCGGGGACCCCTAGCATGATTGTAGGCCACCAAAACGCGAATCCATGCATCAAATCCATAGATCGGGCGACTCTCCCCAAAACATGGAAAAACCCCAAGCATGCTCAAACAAGCCCCTCTCGGCCTCCCCTCGGCCTATAAATCACGGAAAGAATCGGCAAGAGGCTAAGGAACGTCACCCTACCTCGGGGTTGCCCGAAACGCGGCGGATCGCCGCCGATCCTCAAGAATCGCTTGAAGCTTCACGAACTCCCCACGCCCTCACCGAGCACCGAACACCGCCAAGATCGCCACACCACCACCTACCCCACGACGCCGTCGCCTCGCCGCAACCGCAGCCGAAGGGGGTGGCGCTGGGGCTAGCACCGGAAGAGGGGGCGGTCACAGTGGAAATGCACGGGAGAGAAGAGAGGAAGAAGAAGAAGAAGAAAGAGAAAAGGAAAAGGAAAGGAAAAGGAAATGGGAATATATAGAAAATTCAATTTTTCAGAAAAATACCGAAAAATAGAAAAATATATTTCCGGAATCCTCGGAACGCACCGATTGCAACGGTACCACTCGTGCCTGGGGGAACCGCAAGATTCGCCCGCAGCGAGCTTCCGAAGTAAAAGCCGAAACACACACCGGAAATCGAAAAACACACGCGGAAAAGCCGCGGAACGCCTCCGAGCCTCCGAAACAACTCCGGATCGCGCCGATCCGAACACGAAAGATGTCTGAAATGAAATTTCGGACACAACAGTGTCGGACACTCCGAAAACCAAATCCGGGATCCACGAAGAAAGGATCCGAAAGGTCCGAGATATTACAGGTGGCCTTGTTGAGGTCGGTGTAGTCAATGTACATCTGCCATTTCCCATTGCTTTTGGGAACGAGGGCAACATTGGAGATGCACTATGGGAACTGAGTGGATCTCAATAGTCCCGAGCATAGCTTGTCACTCCCTAGTTCTTGGATGATGGCCTGTCGCCTTGGGTTACGGCGGCGCTTCTACTATTGGACCGGACGGCAATGGGGATCCAACTTAAGTTGGTGAGTGATTATCTCAGGAGGGATGCAAGGGAGCTCATCCTCGGACCAGGCAAACACATGTTTGTTGGCTTCCGAGAAGTGCTAGTAAGCCCTCTTCTCCTCCTTGGACATGAGAGAGCCGATTCTCAGAGTTCGGCTGGGATCTTCACCGATCTGGATAAAGTGGAGGTCCTCGACTGGGGTTCCTCCGCTGGTACATGGTTCATCCATCCTCGGCTTCTTCTCAGGAAGAGATATTTCGACCATCTTCTCCTTGGTCAAGATCAAATAGCGTCGTTGGGATTCCCCCTGATCACCCTTAAAATCCCCCTACTCCGTATAGAGTGGGGAATTTGAATTTTTGGTGACAGGACGATGGGACTCCCTCTAGTACCTCAAAGATTACTCGGCCAATAATGGCATCGTACCCATGCTCGTGAAGTCGGCCACAAAGTGATTTGTCATGGTGCCGTACCAAATGTGATCGGTAAGGAAATATGACCTTCAAGATAGATGGTGGAACTGGAAAATCCGAACATGCGGGTGTGAAGTGGAGTGAGGCGAGAGGAATCCACGCCCGTCATGTGGAGACAGTTGTACGAAATTACATATGGATCACTTCCATTATCAACTAAGATGTGACGCACATTACATTGATTTATTGTAGTAGAAATGACTAGAGTGTCAGGGTGGGGAGTGGTCACACCCTCCACATCTTCATCTGAGAAAGTGACAGGCTCCTCGAGGCGCTCCTTCGTCGGGGCTCTCGAGGGTGAGGCACGGGGTGAACTCGACCTGGTTTGCCCTTCGAGCATAGGGGCGGTGCCTGCTAGAGTTGTCCCTACCTGAAGTTGGCCCTCTGGAGCTCATCATGATCTCTTGTCTGAACAGTTGATTGTCGATGGGGGGAGGGGTTAGCAGCCCTCCTATGCTGTCGCTCCCCAGCCTTGGCCACAAACTTGTCGAGGAGTCTCAGATGGACTAGATCCTCGAGAGTGTCTCTCAGTTGGACGCACTCTTTTGTGTTGTGACTGTGGTCGCGGTGGAAGCGACAATATTTCCTCGGGTTCATCTTCCTCGGGTCAGACTTTATCTTTTTGGGCCACCGTAGGAACAATTCTTAATAGATCTCCATGAGGATCTACTTAGGGGGTGTAGTCAAGGGAGTATATTGCTTATAAGCAGACCTCCTCTTGGGTGCACGACGGTCGTGGCACTCACTCTTTCCACGATCATGCTTGGGGTGCTCAATCGGGCACTTGCGGTCGGTGTGGTCACCTCCGGCTACTCGGCCGAGCATAGTACCGCTCTCCTCACAACTGGCATGCTTCTAGGCTAGTGTGAGGAGCTCCATTAGAGTAGTGGGGGATTCGACCCCCAGCTTTCGTTAGAGGATGGCGTCCCACGTGCCTTGTGTCAGCACAGTGGTGGCGATGCTGACATCCAGAAGAGGGACGTAGAGGGCCTCCTTACAGAAGCGGGCCACGAAGCCCTATAAGGGCTTCTCGCAGCTCTACCGGATGATGAGCATGTTAACAGCAGACCTAACCTCCTCCTTGCTTATGAGGAAGTTCTCTTTGAACATCCTCTCCATCTGCTAGAAGGAGGTGATAGATCTCGCTAGTAGGGACTCGAACCATTTTTGAGCGTTCTCACGAAGAGTGGTGGTGAAGGCCAGACACTTCACAACGTTCGAGGCCCGGTGGAAGACCATGTTGGACTCGAAGCTATACAAGTGGTCAGCGAGATCGGTGGTGCTGTCGTACGGCATGAATGTCAGCAGCTACAACTTTGGAGGGATGGGCGCATCCAAAATTTCACGTGAGAAGGGGGCTTGGAGGTCGGTGTCATCATCGTTCGGCCCCTTCTTCTTAGCAGCTTAGATGATGTTGTCCAAGTAGCATACCTTCCCCTATAACTCGCGCTCGACGTCATCGTGCCATCATAAACGCCTCACCATTGTTGGGTTGGAATGGGGTGGGCTTACTGGGTGGTGAGGAGTGGCAGCACGTGGGAGCGGGGTGCAAACTGCAGACGCTCATGATCGCGGTTGGAGCTAGCTGTCGACTGGCCATTGCCTTTAGGAGGAGGGGTAGTCGCGACACGATCTTGGTCCACCTGCCAATTCAAGAGTCCCTTGTAGGCCTCTGCCAGCATTTCGAGTTGTTGACGCATCTCGGCTAGCTCCACTATCGCAAGGTTGACTGGGGGTTGCAGATGATCTCTTAGGGAATGGCGTTCGCTTGCTGAGCCATTATAGGATGACTGCCAGGACCTAGTCGCTTTTTGACGGTTACTCACATTGTGCTAATTCTCTCTGGGTGCCATGGCTTTCTTGTTCCTTCCCACAGATGGCGCCAAAAAATATAGAGGCTTAATTACGGTATCTCGAACCACGTGCTACACCTATAGGATTTGTTTGATGGGGAAGGAAGAAGTCACCCAAGAGGAAACCTGCAAATAGAGAAATCACGTCAGAAGGGGCCTTGGAAAAGATCTTAGGAGACAACCCTTCGATGTTTAAGTCAAGAACGTGCTGAGTAGGGGTGTCAATGGGCCGGGTCCGGGCCATGCTTTGGTCGACTTGGCCCGGAACCGACTTATCAAGATTAAGGCTCGAGCCCGGCCCGGGCCCGACCTATGTCGGGCCGAGCCGGGTCGGGCCCGACAATATGTAAAAAATATAAAGTCCGACTAAGGCCCGACCCGACAACTTAAATAAAATAATAAAAATAATAAAACATAATATATTTAATAATATAAACTTATAATCTCACTAAATTAATTAGAATTTTGATATTAATTACAAAACTTGTGTGAAAAGAGAGTTTTAAAATATCTAATTAAGTAAAATAACTTAATTATAACTAAATAGTTTTTAAAATTTGAAGTGAGAATAAAAAAAGAGAACGGGTCGGGCCGTCCCGCGGGTTGAACTCAAAGTCCGAGCTCGACCCGTGGGTCTAGTCGGACCGGACTTTTAGGGCCGACTAAAAACTCGCGGGCCAAAAAGACCTTGCGGCTCGGCCCGTGGACCTGTCGGGCCGGCCTGGCTCATTGACAGCCCTAGTGCTGGGTGAAGGGAAAGAGCGTTCGGATGTAGGGACAGAGTGCTCGGACAGATAGAGAAGTTGAACGAAAGAAGGTGGAGAGTGCTTGGACGTATGAGTGGAGGTGGTGGACGCTCTGGAGCTTTATGGAGACCAAGAGACAAGTACAATGGAGGTCAAGTCGAGGGTTAGCGATGTTGTGTGCGTTCTAAGCGTACCTCCTTTGACGTTTGGCCAGGGTCCTTCTTATAGTGCCCTCCTTGAGGGCGCTCCATTTCTTGATTTCGTGGGATTGTGGTAGTGGAGTTATGGTTGCCGTGATTGTGGAGTTGTCTGTTACCCGTCCGCTTGCTTTACAGGAGGTGAGAGGGTCGAGTCTCCATGGATTCTCGCCCTACAGGTAACGCATAGACGTGGGTGATAACCCGACACCCATTAATATATGGGATTACTCCTGCCATTATTGCGGTAATGACCACCTAGTAATACGTCACGTGAGACGTGAGGTAAGGATGTGCGCAGAGCACGTGCTTGGATATTGGTCCACTCTTTGTTGGACTTGAGCAGGTAACGTTATGGATTGTGGGTCAATTCTTATTGGGTCTCAACGAACTCTGGTGAGTTTTTTCCTCCTCACATATAATCATGAATTAAAAGTATAAAAATATCTCTAAATGATAAAAATATCTTTAATATTCATATCAATCCCAAATTTCTCCGTACAAACGCTATGTATACAGATAACGAAAATAATGTTAGGAAGCTATGTGACAAAAAATGTTATTGTATAATACAATTCTTTCCCCGAATGGGCTCGTCTTGCCCCCCTTCCCCCAATTCTAATTATTAAGTGTACCATATCTTTTTAGTTTATTGACGCGTAATTTTTTTTTTCCCATTGAGGAGGGTACGCATAAAAATGAAAAAACGTACACACTCCGTTCTTCCATTGACTGACCTCCCATGAACTCACCTGAACCGGTGAACACCAGGGAATTAGCGGCCAATAACAACTTTCGGGTGATGCAGCGTATGCCACTGACGTCAGCTTTTCATGATTCTGCGAATAACATTCGGAGTCCCAATGCTCTACTTTCGTCGTCCTTGGTGTTGCTCTCCCATCCCCTCGGTTGGTTGGCGGGCTAGCGGGAAATGCAAGTATCGGGAGGATATTTACCACAGTGTCCCAGCACCCTAATAAAGGTTTTTGTCCTCGCGCTGGCCCTCTCCCTCCTCGATCCGTCTCCAACCCCCCCTTTCGGCGAAAGCGCACGGCAACGGCTCCTTGCCCTGCGATCGGGGAAGGAACAGCGCCCTATAACGGTCATGGAGGTGGGCTCCTTCGTCTTCCCCCCGCCAAAACCCTAACCCTCTCCCCATTTCGGAGTAGCAGATGGAGATGGAGGTCGAGCTTCTCTCCCGGGTGGCGGCGAACCACCTCTATCTAGGCCAATTCGAGGCTCTCCGTGCTGCCCTTCTCAGTCTCCGGAAGCGGAAGCCGGAGATCGCCTACGCCATCTTGAACACGATCGTGTCCGTAGGGGGCAGGTTCGATGGCGTCCTCTGGTCCAGCACCTGCAGCTCTCCTTCGCATCTCGCGTGGATGTCCGTTATCGAGCTTCTCGAGTTTGGGAACGCGCCTCTGTTCCGGGGTCCCGATCCCGAAACCTTGCGGGTGAAGGTGGAGTTCCTCCTTCTGGTGCAGCTTCTGTGTTCTAGGGTCTCGGAGGCGTTGCTGCGGAGGTCCGCCGATGTGGATGTTGACGATAGAAAAAATGAGCCTAGTCGAATTTCCAAGGCTTTGGATTTTCTTCATCGGATTCTGGATTTGGGGTTAAGGAGGTTGAAGAGTGATGTAGCGGATGTAGCTGGGGACACTGGGAGCACAGATTTCTCGCCTTCGGAGGAGGAGTTGAGAGGTTTGTACGACATCTTCCTTGATCAACCGGAGATTGTCGACGCGCTGTGCTGGAATATTCAGAAGCAGGTCAGCTGGTCCAAGCCGGGTGGCTCAGAATTGGCGCTCAGTATCGGTGGTGAAGACTTTGGGAGCATCCGCTCATCGGTGGAGGGTTTGGACACTCTCGTGGGAATACAGCGAAATGTGCAGATGGCGCACTTAAGTGCTATGAAACAGTGCATGGAGGCAGACGACATTGCAGGCGCCGTTTCTCATCTTCGTTTCCTTCACCTGGATTTCGGCTTGGAAGACTCGGAATACCGGTAAGTTTTCGTTACCCATTGAAAAAAAAACATCGATCCATGCTGCCTGATGAACACATGTATCTTCTTTCCCCCTTTTCTAGCTTTCTCATCATTGAAGCGTCTTTTTTCTTATTGTTGCATCGGCAAATATAAACCACATATCCGCTGTCAACGGCTTAATGTAGCGCCCATCTTATTTGTGGAGAATGAGGAGGCAACACTGGCAGTAAGGGCGGATGTCTCGGGATGCAAGGGTGGGACATACTTTTGTCATATCAAATTTGTAATATTTCTTTCCGTATATTTTTGATGTTCTCATGCCTATTGAGAAGGTGATCCACCGATGCATCTCTTGTTATTACAACACATGCTTACTTTAGAGGGAATGATTGAGCTGTTTTGGGGAATTTTACATGCAATGCAAGTGTCATCCAATGGAACGGCTGAACATTAGGCGTTCCTGTTTATCAAATATTGCAAGTGATGTAACTTCAGACAGTTTTGTTAATTTTTAAGGATACACGATCACAAATTCTCTTTGATCCTAAGTATCACAAATTCTCTTTGATCCTAAGTATTTTGCTCCTTTTCATGTTAGCATAATCCCCATTGGCACCTGGGGGAGGCAGGGTTCTCCCAACCCTGGCTGTTTTGCCTCTTTTTGTTGTAATTTTTTATAAAGAGAAATAAAACTTCACTGCTTCATCGTGTCTCGGGAAAAAGCTGAGGTGCTTTTATCTCCTTTGGACAAAACTTCATTGTTCTATTATGTCTCATATAAAGCCGAGGCATGTCCTTTCCCTATACCCAAATACCAACCCCATTTTTGGGTGTTATTTTGCCCTGTTCTAGGCTGGAAACAAAAATACTTGGAATAGTGTTGAAAGTCGGCAGAACGGGGAACGAAAAACCCGAGGTGG